>MKYO02028846.1:40347-66560 GCA_002013955.2 Citrus medica
CACAGCCGCGCCCAAAAATAAGTGCCCGAAGGTCGGGGCGCCAAAGCCCCCCTGCGGAAAAATGCCCAAAAAACGGGTGGGCTATAGCCTTGGGGGGTGGGGCTGGCGAAGTTCGTCCGCCGAGCTCGGAATGGGACGAGACTGTGGGATGGGCCTCCGTGTGACAAAAATAGGCCACGGACACCGCCGCGCCCAAAAATAAGCGCCCGAAGGTCGGGGCGCAGAAGCCCCCTGCGGAAAAATGCCCAAAAAACAGGTGGACTATAGCCTTGGGGGGTGGGGCTGGCGACGTTCGTCCGCCGGACTCGGAATGGGGGGAGACTTTGCGAGGCGCCTCCGTGTACCAAAAATCAGCCGTGGGCACAGCTGCACCCAAAAATAATTGCCCGAAGGTTAGGGCGCCAAAGCCCCCCGGCGGGAAAATGTCCAAAAAACGGGTGGGCTATAGCTTTGGGGGGTGGGGCTGGCGAAGTTCGTCCGCCGAGCTCGGAATGGGACGAGACTGTGGGATGGGCCTCCGTGTGCCAAAAATAGGCCGCGGGCACAGCCGCGCCCAAAAATAAGCGCCCGAAGGTCGGGGGGCCAAAGCCCCCCTTCGGAAAAATGCCCAAAAAACGGGAGGGCTGTAGCCCACCCGTTTTTTGGGCATTTTCCCGTAGGGGGGCTTTGGCGCCCCGACCTTCGGCCGCTTATTTTTGGGTGCAGCTGTGCCCACGGCTGATTTTTGGTACACGGAGGCGCCTCGCAAAGTCTCCCCCCATTCCGAGTCCGGCGGCCGAACGTCGCCAGCCCCACCCCCCAAGGCTATACCCCACCCGTTTTTTGGGCATTTTCCCGTAGGGGGGCTTTGGCGCCCCGACCTTCGGCCGCTTATTTTTGGGTGCAGCTGTGCCCACGGCTGATTTTTGGTACACGGAGGCGCCTCGCAAAGTCTCCCCCCATTCCGAGTCCGGCGGCCGAACGTCGCCAGCCCCACCCCCCAAGGCTATACCCCACCCGTTTTTTGGGCATTTTCCCGTAGGGGGGCTTTGGCGCCCCGACCTTCGGCCGCTTATTTTTGGGTGCAGCTGTGCCCACGGCTGATTTTTGGTACACGGAGGCGCCTCGCAAAGTCTCCCCCCATTCCGAGTCCGGCGGCCGAACGTCGCCAGCCCCACCCCCCAAGGCTATACCCCACCCGTTTTTTGGGCATTTTCCCGTAGGGGGGCTTTGGCGCCCCGACCTTCGGCCGCTTATTTTTGGGTGCAGCTGTGCCCACGGCTGATTTTTGGTACACGGAGGCGCCTCGCAAAGTCTCCCCCCATTCCGAGTCCGGCGGCCGAACGTCGCCAGCCCCACCCCCCAAGGCTATACCCCACCCGTTTTTTGGGCATTTTCCCGTAGGGGGGCTTTGGCGCCCCGACCTTCGGCCGCTTATTTTTGGGTGCAGCTGTGCCCACGGCTGATTTTTGGTACACGGAGGCGCCTCGCAAAGTCTCCCCCCATTCCGAGTCCGGCGGCCGAACGTCGCCAGCCCCACCCCCCAAGGCTATACCCCACCCGTTTTTTGGGCATTTTCCCGTAGGGGGGCTTTGGCGCCCCGACCTTCGGCCGCTTATTTTTGGGTGCAGCTGTGCCCACGGCTGATTTTTGGTACACGGAGGCGCCTCGCAAAGTCTCCCCCCATTCCGAGTCCGGCGGCCGAACGTCGCCAGCCCCACCCCCCAAGGCTATACCCCACCCGTTTTTTGGGCATTTTCCCGTAGGGGGGCTTTGGCGCCCCGACCTTCGGCCGCTTATTTTTGGGTGCAGCTGTGCCCACGGCTGATTTTTGGTACACGGAGGCGCCTCGCAAAGTCTCCCCCCATTCCGAGTCCGGCGGCCGAACGTCGCCAGCCCCACCCCCCAAGGCTATACCCCACCCGTTTTTTGGGCATTTTCCCGTAGGGGGGCTTTGGCGCCCCGACCTTCGGCCGCTTATTTTTGGGTGCAGCTGTGCCCACGGCTGATTTTTGGTACACGGAGGCGCCTCGCAAAGTCTCCCCCCATTCCGAGTCCGGCGGCCGAACGTCGCCAGCCCCACCCCCCAAGGCTATACCCCACCCGTTTTTTGGGCATTTTCCCGTAGGGGGGCTTTGGCGCCCCGACCTTCGGCCGCTTATTTTTGGGTGCAGCTGTGCCCACGGCTGATTTTTGGTACACGGAGGCGCCTCGCAAAGTCTCCCCCCATTCCGAGTCCGGCGGCCGAACGTCGCCAGCCCCACCCCCCAAGGCTATACCCCACCCGTTTTTTGGGCATTTTCCCGTAGGGGGGCTTTGGCGCCCCGACCTTCGGCCGCTTATTTTTGGGTGCAGCTGTGCCCACGGCTGATTTTTGGTACACGGAGGCGCCTCGCAAAGTCTCCCCCCATTCCGAGTCCGGCGGCCGAACGTCGCCAGCCCCACCCCCCAAGGCTATACCCCACCCGTTTTTTGGGCATTTTCCCGTAGGGGGGCTTTGGCGCCCCGACCTTCGGCCGCTTATTTTTGGGTGCAGCTGTGCCCACGGCTGATTTTTGGTACACGGAGGCGCCTCGCAAAGTCTCCCCCCATTCCGAGTCCGGCGGCCGAACGTCGCCAGCCCCACCCCCCAAGGCTATACCCCACCCGTTTTTTGGGCATTTTCCCGTAGGGGGGCTTTGGCGCCCCGACCTTCGGCCGCTTATTTTTGGGTGCAGCTGTGCCCACGGCTGATTTTTGGTACACGGAGGCGCCTCGCAAAGTCTCCCCCCATTCCGAGTCCGGCGGCCGAACGTCGCCAGCCCCACCCCCCAAGGCTATACCCCACCCGTTTTTTGGGCATTTTCCCGTAGGGGGGCTTTGGCGCCCCGACCTTCGGCCGCTTATTTTTGGGTGCAGCTGTGCCCACGGCTGATTTTTGGTACACGGAGGCGCCTCGCAAAGTCTCCCCCCATTCCGAGTCCGGCGGCCGAACGTCGCCAGCCCCACCCCCCAAGGCTATACCCCACCCGTTTTTTGGGCATTTTCCCGTAGGGGGGCTTTGGCGCCCCGACCTTCGGCCGCTTATTTTTGGGTGCAGCTGTGCCCACGGCTGATTTTTGGTACACGGAGGCGCCTCGCAAAGTCTCCCCCCATTCCGAGTCCGGCGGCCGAACGTCGCCAGCCCCACCCCCCAAGGCTATACCCCACCCGTTTTTTGGGCATTTTCCCGTAGGGGGGCTTTGGCGCCCCGACCTTCGGCCGCTTATTTTTGGGTGCAGCTGTGCCCACGGCTGATTTTTGGTACACGGAGGCGCCTCGCAAAGTCTCCCCCCATTCCGAGTCCGGCGGCCGAACGTCGCCAGCCCCACCCCCCAAGGCTATACCCCACCCGTTTTTTGGGCATTTTCCCGTAGGGGGGCTTTGGCGCCCCGACCTTCGGCCGCTTATTTTTGGGTGCAGCTGTGCCCACGGCTGATTTTTGGTACACGGAGGCGCCTCGCAAAGTCTCCCCCCATTCCGAGTCCGGCGGCCGAACGTCGCCAGCCCCACCCCCCAAGGCTATACCCCACCCGTTTTTTGGGCATTTTCCCGTAGGGGGGCTTTGGCGCCCCGACCTTCGGCCGCTTATTTTTGGGTGCAGCTGTGCCCACGGCTGATTTTTGGTACACGGAGGCGCCTCGCAAAGTCTCCCCCCATTCCGAGTCCGGCGGCCGAACGTCGCCAGCCCCACCCCCCAAGGCTATACCCCACCCGTTTTTTGGGCATTTTCCCGTAGGGGGGCTTTGGCGCCCCGACCTTCGGCCGCTTATTTTTGGGTGCAGCTGTGCCCACGGCTGATTTTTGGTACACGGAGGCGCCTCGCAAAGTCTCCCCCCATTCCGAGTCCGGCGGCCGAACGTCGCCAGCCCCACCCCCCAAGGCTATACCCCACCCGTTTTTTGGGCATTTTCCCGTAGGGGGGCTTTGGCGCCCCGACCTTCGGCCGCTTATTTTTGGGTGCAGCTGTGCCCACGGCTGATTTTTGGTACACGGAGGCGCCTCGCAAAGTCTCCCCCCATTCCGAGTCCGGCGGCCGAACGTCGCCAGCCCCACCCCCCAAGGCTATACCCCACCCGTTTTTTGGGCATTTTCCCGTAGGGGGGCTTTGGCGCCCCGACCTTCGGCCGCTTATTTTTGGGTGCAGCTGTGCCCACGGCTGATTTTTGGTACACGGAGGCGCCTCGCAAAGTCTCCCCCCATTCCGAGTCCGGCGGCCGAACGTCGCCAGCCCCACCCCCCAAGGCTATAGCCTTGGGGGGTGGGGCTGGCGAAGTTCGTCCGCCGAGCTCGGAATGGGACGAGACTGTGGGATGGGCCTCCGTGTGACAAAAATAGGCCACGGACACCGCCGCGCCCAAAAATAAGCGCCCGAAGGTCGGGGCGCAGAAGCCCCCTGCGGAAAAATGCCCAAAAAACGGGTGGGCTATAGCCTTGGGGGGGGGGGCTGGCGAAGTTCGTCCGCCGAGCTCGGAATGGGACGAGACTGTGGGATGGGCCTCCGTGTGACAAAAATAGGCCACGGACACCGCCGCGCCCAAAAATAAGCGCCCGAAGGTCGGGGCGCCAAAGCCCCCCTACGGAAAAATGCCCAAAAAACGGGTGGGCTATAGCCTTGGGGGGGGGGGCTGGCGAAGTTCGTCCGCCGAGCTCGGAATGGGACGAGACTGTGGGATGGGCCTCCGTGTGACAAAAATAGGCCACGGACACCGCCGCGCCCAAAAATAAGCGCCCGAAGGTCGGGGCGCCAAAGCCCCCCTACGGAAAAATGCCCAAAAAACGGGTGGGCTATAGCCTTGGGGGGGGGGGCTGGCGAAGTTCGTCCGCCGAGCTCGGAATGGGACGAGACTGTGGGATGGGCCTCCGTGTGACAAAAATAGGCCACGGACACCGCCGCGCCCAAAAATAAGCGCCCGAAGGTCGGGGCGCCAAAGCCCCCCTACGGAAAAATGCCCAAAAAACGGGTGGGCTATAGCCTTGGGGGGGGGGGCTGGCGAAGTTCGTCCGCCGAGCTCGGAATGGGACGAGACTGTGGGATGGGCCTCCGTGTGACAAAAATAGGCCACGGACACCGCCGCGCCCAAAAATAAGCGCCCGAAGGTCGGGGCGCCAAAGCCCCCCTACGGAAAAATGCCCAAAAAACGGGTGGGCTATAGCCTTGGGGGGGGGGGCTGGCGAAGTTCGTCCGCCGAGCTCGGAATGGGACGAGACTGTGGGATGGGCCTCCGTGTGACAAAAATAGGCCACGGACACCGCCGCGCCCAAAAATAAGCGCCCGAAGGTCGGGGCGCCAAAGCCCCCCTACGGAAAAATGCCCAAAAAACGGGTGGGCTATAGCCTTGGGGGGGGGGGCTGGCGAAGTTCGTCCGCCGAGCTCGGAATGGGACGAGACTGTGGGATGGGCCTCCGTGTGACAAAAATAGGCCACGGACACCGCCGCGCCCAAAAATAAGCGCCCGAAGGTCGGGGCGCCAAAGCCCCCCTACGGAAAAATGCCCAAAAAACGGGTGGGCTATAGCCTTGGGGGGGGGGGCTGGCGAAGTTCGTCCGCCGAGCTCGGAATGGGACGAGACTGTGGGATGGGCCTCCGTGTGACAAAAATAGGCCACGGACACCGCCGCGCCCAAAAATAAGCGCCCGAAGGTCGGGGCGCCAAAGCCCCCCTACGGAAAAATGCCCAAAAAACGGGTGGGCTATAGCCTTGGGGGGGGGGGCTGGCGAAGTTCGTCCGCCGAGCTCGGAATGGGACGAGACTGTGGGATGGGCCTCCGTGTGACAAAAATAGGCCACGGACACCGCCGCGCCCAAAAATAAGCGCCCGAAGGTCGGGGCGCCAAAGCCCCCCTACGGAAAAATGCCCAAAAAACGGGTGGGCTATAGCCTTGGGGGGGGGGGCTGGCGAAGTTCGTCCGCCGAGCTCGGAATGGGACGAGACTGTGGGATGGGCCTCCGTGTGACAAAAATAGGCCACGGACACCGCCGCGCCCAAAAATAAGCGCCCGAAGGTCGGGGCGCCAAAGCCCCCCTACGGAAAAATGCCCAAAAAACGGGTGGGCTATAGCCTTGGGGGGGGGGGCTGGCGAAGTTCGTCCGCCGAGCTCGGAATGGGACGAGACTGTGGGATGGGCCTCCGTGTGACAAAAATAGGCCACGGACACCGCCGCGCCCAAAAATAAGCGCCCGAAGGTCGGGGCGCCAAAGCCCCCCTACGGAAAAATGCCCAAAAAACGGGTGGGCTATAGCCTTGGGGGGGGGGGCTGGCGAAGTTCGTCCGCCGAGCTCGGAATGGGACGAGACTGTGGGATGGGCCTCCGTGTGACAAAAATAGGCCACGGACACCGCCGCGCCCAAAAATAAGCGCCCGAAGGTCGGGGCGCCAAAGCCCCCCTACGGAAAAATGCCCAAAAAACGGGTGGGCTATAGCCTTGGGGGGGGGGGCTGGCGAAGTTCGTCCGCCGAGCTCGGAATGGGACGAGACTGTGGGATGGGCCTCCGTGTGACAAAAATAGGCCACGGACACCGCCGCGCCCAAAAATAAGCGCCCGAAGGTCGGGGCGCCAAAGCCCCCCTACGGAAAAATGCCCAAAAAACGGGTGGGCTATAGCCTTGGGGGGGGGGGCTGGCGAAGTTCGTCCGCCGAGCTCGGAATGGGACGAGACTGTGGGATGGGCCTCCGTGTGACAAAAATAGGCCACGGACACCGCCGCGCCCAAAAATAAGCGCCCGAAGGTCGGGGCGCCAAAGCCCCCCTACGGAAAAATGCCCAAAAAACGGGTGGGCTATAGCCTTGGGGGGGGGGGCTGGCGAAGTTCGTCCGCCGAGCTCGGAATGGGACGAGACTGTGGGATGGGCCTCCGTGTGACAAAAATAGGCCACGGACACCGCCGCGCCCAAAAATAAGCGCCCGAAGGTCGGGGCGCCAAAGCCCCCCTACGGAAAAATGCCCAAAAAACGGGTGGGCTATAGCCTTGGGGGGGGGGGCTGGCGAAGTTCGTCCGCCGAGCTCGGAATGGGACGAGACTGTGGGATGGGCCTCCGTGTGACAAAAATAGGCCACGGACACCGCCGCGCCCAAAAATAAGCGCCCGAAGGTCGGGGCGCCAAAGCCCCCCTACGGAAAAATGCCCAAAAAACGGGTGGGCTATAGCCTTGGGGGGTGGGGCTGGTGAAGTTCGTCCGCCGGACTCGGAATAGGGTGACACTTTGTGAGGGGCCTCCATGTGCCAAAAATAGGCCGCGGGCTCAGTCGCGCCTAAAAATAAGTGCCCGAAGGTCGGGGCGCCAAAGCCCCCCTGCGGAAAAATGCCCAAAAAACAGGTGGGCTATAACCTTGGGCGGTGGGGATGGCGAAGTTCATCCGCCGGACTCGGAATGGGGCGAGACTTTCGGAGGAGCCTCTGTGTGCCAAAAATAGGTCACGGGCACAGCCGTACCTGAAAATAAGCGCCCGAAGGCCGGGGCGCCAGAGTCCGCCTGCGGAAAACTGCCCAAAAAACGGGTGGGCTATAGACTTCGGGCGTGGGGCTGGCGAAGTTCGCCCGCCGGACTCGGAATGGGGCGAGACTTTCGGAGGAGCCTCTGTGTGCCAAAAATAGGCCACGGGCACAGTCGCGCCCAAAAATAAGCGCCCGAAGGTCGGGGCGCCAAAGCCCCCCTGCGGAAAAATGCCCAAAAAACGGGTGGGCTTTTGCCTTGGGGGATGGGGCTGGCGAAGTTCGTCCGCCGGACTCGGAATTGGCCGAGACTTTGCGAGGGGCCTCCGTGTGCCAAAACTAGGCCGCTGGCTCAGCCGCGCCCAAAAATAAGCGCCCGAAGGTCGGGGCGCCAAAGACCCCCTGCGGAAAAATGCCCAAAAAACGGGTTGGCTATAGCCTTCAGGGGTGGGGCTGGCGAAGTTCGTCCGCCGGACTCGGAATGGGGTGAGACTTTGCGTGGGACCTCCGTGTGCCAAAAACAGGCCATGGGCACAGCCGCGCCCAAAAATAAGCACCCGAAGCTCGTGGCGCCAAAGCCCCCCAGCGGAAAAATACCCAAAAAACGGGTGGGCTATAGCCTTGGGGGGCGGGGCTAGCGAAGTTCGTCCGCCGGACTCGGAATGGGGCGAGACTTTGCGAGGGACCTCCGTGTGCCAAAACTAGGCCGCGGGCACAGCCGCACCCAAAAATACACACCCGAAGGTCGGGGCACCAAAGCCCCCCTTCCTAAAAATGCCCAAAAAACGGGTGGGCTATAGCCTAGGGGTGGGGCTAGCGAAGCTCGTCCGCCGGACTTGGAATGGGGCAAGACTTTGCGAGGGGACTCCGAGTGCCAAAAATAGGCCGCGGTCACAGCCGCGCTAAAAAATAAGCACCCGAAGGTCAGGGCGCCAAAGCCCCCCTGCGGAAAAATGCCCAAAAAACGAGTGGGCAATAGCCTTGGGGGGTGGGGCTGGCGAAGTTCGTCCGCCGGACTCGGAATGGAACGAGACTTTGCGAGGGCCCTCCGAGTGCCAAAAATAGGCCGCCGGCACAGCCACGCCCAAAAATAAGTTCCCGAAGGTCGGGGCGCCAAAGCCCCCCTGCGGAAAAATGCCCAAAAAATGGGTGGGCTATAGCCTTGGGGGGTGGGGCTGGCGAAGTTCGTCCACCGGACTTGGAATGGGGCGAGACTTTGCAAGGGCCCTCCATGTGCCAAAAATAGGCTGCGGGACAGCCGCGCCCAAAAATAAGCACCCGAAGGTCGGTGCGCCAAAGGCCCCATGCGGAAAAATACCCAAAAAACGATTGGGCTATAGCCTTGGGGGGCGAGGCTGGCGAAGTTCGTCCGCCGGACTCAGAATGGGGCGAGACTTTGTGAGGACCATCCGTGAGCCAAACATAGACCGCGGGCACAGCCGCGCCCAAAAATAAGCACCCGAAGGTCGGAGCGCCAAAGCCCCCCTTCCTAAAAATGCCAAAAAATGGGTGGGCTATAGCCTGGGGGATGGAGCTGGCGATGTTCGTCCGACAGGCTCGGAATGGGGCAAGACTTTGTGAGAGGCCTCCGTGTGTGAAAAATAGGCCGCGGCCACAGGCGCGCCCAAAAATAAGCGCCCGAAGGTCGGAGGGCCAAAGCCCCCTGCGGAAAAATGCCCAAAAAACGGGTGGGGTATAGCCTTGGGGGGTGGGGCTGGCGAAATTCGTACGCCGAACTCGGAATGGGGCAAGACTTTGTGAGGGGCCTCCGAGTGTGAAAAATAGGCCACGGCCACAGGCGTGCCCAAAAATAAGCGCCCGAAGGTCGGAGGGCCAAAGCCCCCTGCGGAAAAATGCCCAAAAAACGGGTGGGGTATAGCCTTGGGGGGTGGGGCTGGCGAAATTCGTACGCCGAACTCGGAATGGGGCAAGACTTTGTGAGGGGCCTCCGAGTGCGAACAATAAGCCACGGCCACAGGCGTGCCCAAAAATAAGCGCCCGAAGGTCGGAGGGCCAAAGCCCCCTGCGGAAAAATGCCCAAAAAACGGGTGGGCTATAGCCTTGGGGGGTGCGGCTGGCGAAGTTCGTCCGCCGGACTCGGAATGGGGCGAGACTTTGCGAGGGGCCTCCGTGTGCCAAAAGTAGGCAGTGGGCACAGCCGCGCCCAAAAATAAGCGCCTGAAGGTCGGGGCGCCAAAGCCCCCCTGCGGAAAAATGCCCAAAAAACGGGTGGGCTATAGCCTTGGGGGGTGCGGCTGGCGAAGTTTGTCCGCCGGACTCGGAATGGGGCGAGACTTTGCGAGGGGCCTCCGTGTGCCAAAAATAGGCCGCGGGCACAGCCACGCCCAAAAATAAGCGCCTGAAGGTCGGGGAGCCGAAGCCCCCATGCGGAAAAATGCCCAAAAAACGGGTGGGGTATAGCCTTGGGAGGTGGGGCTGGCGAAGTTCGTACGCCGAACTTGGAATGGGGCAAGACTTTGTGAGGGGCCTCCGAGTGCGAACAATAGGCCACGGCCACAGGCGTGCCCAAAAATAAGCGCCCGAATGTCGGAGGGCCAAAGCCCCCTGCGGAAAAATGCCCAAAAAACGGGTGGGCTATAGCCTTGGGGGGTGGGGCGGCTGAAGTTCGTCCGCCAGATTTGGAATGGGGCGAGACTTTGCGAGGGGCTTCCGTGTGCCAAAAATAGGCCCCGGGCTCAGCCGCGCCCAAAAATAAGCGCCCGAAGGTCCGGGCGCCAAAGCCCCCCTACGGAAAATGCCCAAAAAACGGGTGGGCTATAGCCATAGGGGGTGGGGCCAGCGAAGTTCGTCTGCTGGACTCGGAATGGGACGAGACTTAGTGAGGGGCCTTTGTGTGCCAAAAATAGGCCGCAGGCACAACCGCGGTAAAAAATAAGCACCCAAAGGTCAGGGCGCCAAAGCACCACTGCGGAAAAATGCCCAAAAAAAGGGTGGGCTATAGCCTTGGGGGGTGAGGCGGGCGAAGTTCGTCTGCCGGACTTGGAATGGGGCGAGACTTTGCGGGGCGCCTCCGTGTGCCAAAAATAGGCCGCGTGCACAGCCGCGCCCAAAAATAAGTGCCCGAAGGTCGGGGTGCCAAATCCCCCTTGCGGAAAAATGTCCAAAAAACGGGTGGGCTATAGCCTTGGGGGGTGGGCTGGCGAATCTCGTCTGCCGGACTCGGAACGGGGTGAGACTTTGCGAGGGGCCTCCGTGTGCCAAAAATAGCCCACGGGCATAGCCATGCCCAAAAATAAGCACCCAAAAAAGGGGAGCCAAATCCCCCCTGCGGAAAAATGTCCAAAAAACGGGTGGGCTATAGCCTTGGGGGGTGGGGCAGGCGAATCTCGTCCGCCAGACTCGGGATGGGGTGAGACTTTGCGAGGGGCCTCCGTGTACCAAACATAGGCCGCGGGCACAGCCGCGTCCAAACTAAGCGCCCGATGGTCGGGGCGCCAATGCCCCCCTGCGGAAAAATGCCCAAGAATCGGGTGGGCTATACCCTTGGTGGGTGGGGCTGGCGAAGTTCGTCCGCCGGACTCGGAATGGGGCTAGACTTTGCAAGGGTCTTCCGTGTGCCAAAAATAGGCTGCGAGCTCAGCCGCGCCCAAGATTAAGCGCCCGAAGGTCGGGGCGCCAAAGCGCCCATGCAGAAAAATGCCCAAAAAACGGGTGGGCTATAGCCTTAGGGGGTGGGGCTGGCGAAGTTCGTCCGCCGGATTCGGAATGGGGCGAGACTTTACGAGGGGCCTCCGTCTGCCAAAAATGGGCCACGGGCTCAACCGCCCTAAAAAATAAGCACCCAAAGGTCGGGGCGCCAAAGCCCCACTGCGGAAAAATGCCCAAAAAACGGGTGGGCTATAGCCTTGGGGGGTGGGGCTGGCGAAGTTCGTCCGCCGGACTCGGAATGGGGCGAGACTTTGTGAGGGGCCTCCATGTGCCAAAAATAGGCCGCATACACAGCCGCGCCCAAAAATAAGCGCCCAAAGGTTGGGGCGCTAAAGCCCCCCTGCGGAAAAATGCCCAAAAAATGGGTGGGCTATAGACTTGGGGGATGGGGCTGATGAAGTTCGTCTGCCAGACTCGGAATAGGGAGAGACTTTGTGAGGGGCCTCCGTGTGCCAAAAATAGTGCGCGGGCACAGCCGCGCCCATAAATAAGCGCCCGAAGGTCGGGGCGCCAAAGCCGCCCTGCGGAAGATGTGTATAAGAGACAGGGCGAAGTTCATCCGCCGGACTCGGAATGGGGCGAGACTTTGCGAGGGGCCTCCGTGTGCCAAAAATAGTGCGCGGGCACAGCCGCGCCCATAAATAAGCGCCCGAAGGTCGGGGCGCCAAAGCCGCCCTGCGGAAAAATGCCCAAAACACGGGTGGGGTACAGCCTTGGAGGGTGGGGCTGGCGAAGTACGTCCGCCGGATTCGGAATGGAGGGAGACTTTGTGAGGGGCCTCCGTGTGCGAAAAATAGGCCGTGGGCACAGCCACGCCCCAAAAATAAGCGGCTGAAGGTCGGGGCGCCAAACCCCCCCTGCGGAAAAATGCCCAAAAAACGGGTGGGCTATAGCCTTGGGGGGTGGGGCTGGCAAAGTTCGTCCGCCGGTTTCGGAATGGGGCGAGACTTTGCGAGGGGACACCGTGTGTAAAAAAAAGGCCACAGGCACAGCTGCGCCCAAAAGTAAGCGCCCGATGGTCGGGGCGCCAAAGCCCCCCTGCGGAAAAATGCCCAAAAAAACGGGTGGGCTATAGCCTTGGGGGTGGGTCTGGCGAAGTTCGTCCGCCGGAATCGAAATGGGGCGAGACTTTGCGAGGGGCCTCCGTGTGCCAAAAATAGACCACAGGCACAGCCGCGCCCAAAAATAAGCGGCCGAAGGTCGTGGCGCCAAAGCCCCCCTGCGGAAAAATGCCCAAAACACGGGTGGGGAGATGTGTATAAGAGACAGGCCTTGGGGGGTGGAGCTGGCGAAGTACGTCCGCCGGACTCGGAATGGGGCAAGACTTTGCGAGGGGCCTCCGTGAGCCAAAAATAGACCACAGGCACAGCCGCGCCCAAAAATAAGCGGCCGAAGGTCGGGGCGCCAAAGCCCCCCTGCGGAAAAATGCCCAAAACACGGGTGGGGAGATGTGTATAAGAGACAGGTCGCGCCCAAAAATAAGCGCCCGAAGGTCGGGGCGCCAAAGCCCCCCTGCGGAAAAATGCCCAAAACACGGGTGGGGTACAGCCTTGGGGGGTGGAGCTGGCGAAGTACGTCCGCCGGACTCGGAATGGGGCGAGACTTTGCGAGGGGCCACCGTGTGCCAAAAATAGGCTGTGGGCACAGCCGCGCCCAAAAGTAAGCGCCCGAAGGTCGGGGCGCCAAAGCCCCCTGTGGAAAAATGCCCAAAAAACGGGTGGGCGATAGCCTTGGGGGGTGGGGCTGCAGAAGTTCGTCCGCCGGACTCGGAATGGGGTGAGACTTTGCGAGGGGCCTCCGCGTACCATAAATAGGCCACGGGCACAGCGCGCCCAAAAATAAGCGGCCGAAGGTCGGGGCGCCAAAGCCCCCCTGCGGAAAAATGCCCAAAAAACAGGTCGGCGATAGCCTTGGGGGGTGGGGCTGGCGAAGTTCGTCCGCCGGACTCGGAATGGGGCGAGACTTTGCGAGGGGCCTCCGCGTACCATAAATAGGCCACGGGCACAGCGCGCCCAAAAATAAGCGGCCGAAGGTCGGGGCGCCAAAGCCCCCCTGCGGAAAAATGCCCAAAAAACGGGTGGGGTATAGCCTTGGGGGGTGGGGCTGGCGAAGTACGTCCGCCGGACTCGGAATGGGGGGATACTTTGTGAGGGGCCTTCGTGTTCCAAAAATAGGCCGCGCCGAAAACTAAGTGCCCAAAAATCGGGGCGCCAAAGCCCCCCTGCGGAAAAATGCCCAAAACACGGGTGGGCTACAGCCTTGGGGGGTGGAGCTGGCGAAGTACGTCCGCCAGATTCGGAATGGGGGGAGACTTTGTGAGGGGCGTCCGTGTGCAAAAAATAGGCCGCGGGCACAGCCACGCCCAAAAATAAGCGGCCGAAGGTCGGGGCGCCAAAGCCCCCCTGCGGAAAAATGCCCAAAAAACGGGTGGGCTATAGTCTTGGGGGGTGGGGGTGGGGCTGGCAAAGTACGTCTGCTGGACTCGGAATGGGGGGAGACTTTGTGAGGGGCCTCCGTGCGCCAAAAATAGGTCGCGGGCACACCCGCGCCCAAAAATAAGCGGCCGAAGGTCGGGGTGCCAAAGCCCCCCTGCGGAAAAATGCCCAAAAAACGGGTGGGCTATAGTCTTGGGGGGTGGGGGTGGGGCTGGCAAAGTACGTCTGCTGGACTCGGAATGGGGGGAGACTTTGTGAGGGGCCTCCGTGTGCCAAAAATAGGTCGCGGGCACACCCGCGCCCCAAAATAAGCGGCCGAAGGTCGGGGTGCCAAAGCCCCCCTGCGGAAAAATGCCCAAAAAACGGGTGGGCTATAGTCTTGGGGGGTGGGGGTGGGGCTGGCAAAGTACGTCTGCTGGACTCGGAATGGGGGGAGACTTTGTGAGGGGCCTCCGTGCGCCAAAAATAGGCCGCGGGCACAGCCGCGCCCAAAAATAAGCGCCCGAAGATCGGGGGGCCAAAGTCCCCACGTGGAAAAATGCCCAAAAAAAGGGTGGACTATAGCCTTGGGGGGTGGGGCCGGCGAAGTTCCTCCGCCGGACTCGAAATGGGGCGAGACTTTGCGAGGGGCCTTCGCGTGCCACAAATAAGCCACGGGCTCAGCCGCGCCCAAAAATAAGCGCCCAATAGTCAGGGCGACAATGCCCCCTGCAGAAAAATGCCTAAAAAATGGGTGGGCTATAGCTTTGGGGGTGGGGCTGGCGAAGTTCGTTCGCCGGACACGGAATGGGACGAGACTTTACGACGGGCCTCCGTGTTCCATAAATAGGCCGTGGGCACAGCTGCGCCTAAAAATAAGCGCCCGAAAGTTGGGGCGCCAAAGCCCCCCTGCGGAAAAATGCCCAAAAAACGGGTGGGCTATAGCCTTAGGGGATGGGGCGGGCGAAGTTCATCCGCCGGACTCAGAATGGGGCGAGACTTTGCGAGGGGCCACCGTGTGCCAAAAATAGGCTGTGGGCACAGCCGCGCCCAAAAGTAAGTGGCCGAAGGTCGGGGCGCCAAAGCCCCCTGTGGAAAAATGCCCAAAAAACGGGTGGGCTATAGCCTTGGGGGGTGGGGCTGCCGAAGTTCGTCCGCCGGACTCGGAATGGGGTGAGACTTTGCGAGGGGCCACCGTGTGCCAAAAATAGGGCGCGGTCACATCCACGTCCAAAAGTAAGCACCCAAAGGTCGGGGCACCAAAGCCCCCTGTGGAAAAATGCCCAAAAAACGGGTGGGCTATAGCCTTGGGGGGTGGGGCTGCCGAAGTTCGTCCGCCGGACTCGGAATGGGGTGAGACTTTGCGAGGGGCCACCGTGTGCCAAAAATAGGGCGCGGTCACATCCGCGTCCAAAAGTAAGCACCCGAAGGTCGGGGCACCAAAGCCCCCCTGCGGAAAAATGCCCAAAAAATGGGTCGGCTATAGCCTTGGGGGGTGGGGCTGGCGAAGTTCGTCCACTGGACTTGGAATGGGGGGAGACTTTGTGAGGGGCCTCCGTGTGCCAAAAATAGGTCGCGGGCACAGCCGCGCCCAAAAATAAGCGGCCGAAGGTCGGGGTGCCAAAGCCCCCCTGCGGAAAAATGCCCAAAAAACGGGAGGGCTATAGCCTTGGGGGGTGGGGCCGGCAAAGTTGATCCGCCGGAATTGAAATGGGGCGAGACTTTGTGAGGGGCCTTCGAATGCCACAAATAGGCCGCGGGCACAGCCGCGCCCAAAAATAAGCGCCCGACGGTCGGGGCGCCAAAGCCCCCCCGTGGAAAAATGCCCAAAAAATGGATGGACTATAGCCTTGGGGGGTGGGGCCGGCGAAGTTCATCCGCCGGAATCGAAATGGGGCGAGACTTTACGAGGGGCCTCCGTGTGAAAAAAATAGGCCGCGGGCACAGCCGCGCCCAAAAATAAGCGCCCGAAGGTCGGGGCACCAAAGTCCCCACGTGGAAAAATGCCCAAAAAAAGGGTGGACTATAGCCTTGCGGGGTGGGGCCGGTGAAGTTCCTCCGCCGGACTCGAAATGGGGCGAGACTTTGCGAGGGGCCCTCGCGTGCCACAAATAAGCCACGGGCTCAGCCGCGCCCAAAAATAAGCGCCCAACGGTCGGGGCGACAATGCCCCCCTGCAGAAAAATGCCTAAAAAATGGGTGGGCTATAGCTTTGGGGGTGTGGCTGGCGAAGTTCGTTCGCCGGACACGGAATGGGACGAGACTTTACGAGGGGCCTCCGTGTTCCATAAATAGGCCGTGGGCACAGGTGCGCCTAAAAATAAGCGCCCGAAAGTTGGGGCGCCAAAGCCCCCGTGCAGAAAAATGCCTAAAAAATGGGTCGGCTATAGCTTTGGGGGTGGGGCTGGCGAAGTTCGTTCGCCGGACACGGAATGGGACGAGACTTTACGAGGGGCCTCCGTGTTCCATAAATAGGCCGTGGGCACAGCTGCGCCTAAAAATAAGCGCCCGAAAGTTGGGGCGCCAAAGCCCCCGTGCAGAAAAATGCCTAAAAAATGGGTCGGCTATAGCTTTGGGGGTGGGGCTGGCGAAGTTCGTTCGCCGGACACGGAATGGGACGAGACTTTACGAGGGGCCTCCGTGTTCCATAAATAGGCCGTGGGCACAGCTGCGCCTAAAAATAAGCGCCCGAAAGTTGGGGCGCCAAAGCCCCCCTGCGGAAAAATGCCCAAAAAACGGGTGGGCTATAGCCTTAGGGGATGGGGCGGGCGAAGTTCATCCGCCGGACTCAGAATGGGGCGAGACTTTGCGAGGGGCCACCGTGTGCCAAAAATAGGCTGTGGGCACAGCCACGCCCAAAAGTAAGCGCCCGAAGGTCGGGGCGCCAAAGTCCCCTGTGGAAAAATGCCCAAAAAATGGGTGGGCTATAGCCTTGGGGGGTGGGGCTGCCGAAGTTCGTCCGCCGGACTCGGAATGGAGTGAGACTTTGCGAGGGGCCACCGTGTGCCAAAAATAGGGCGCGGTCACATCCGCGTCCAAAAGTAAGCACCCGAAGGTCGGGGCACCAAAGCCCCCTGCGGAAAAATGCCCAAAAAATGGGTCGGCTATAGCCTTGGGGGGTGGGGCTGGCGAAGTTCGTCCGCTGGACTTGGAATGGGGCGAGACTTTGCGAGGGGCCTCCGAGTGCCATAAATAGGCCACGGGCACAGCCGCGCCCAAAAATAAGCGCCCGAAGGTCGGGGCGCCAGAGCCCCCGTGCGGAAAAATGCCCAAAAAACGGGTGGGCTATAGCCTTGGGGGGTGGGGCTGGCGAAGTTCGTCTGCCGGACTCGGAATGGGGTGAGACTTTGCGAGGGGCCTCTGTGTGCTAAAAATAGGCCACGGGCACAGCCGTGCCCAAAAATAAGCGCCCGAAGGTCGGGGCACCAAAGCCCCCCTGCAGAAAAATGCCCAAAAAACGGGTGGGCTGTAGCCTTAGGGGGTGGGGCGGGCGAAGTTCGTCCGCCGGACTCGGAATGGGGCGAGACTTTGCGAGGGGCCACCGTGTGCCAAAAATAGGCTGTGGGCACAGCCGCGCCCAAAAGTAAGCACCCGATGGTCGGGGCGCCAAAGCCCCCAGTGGAAAAATGCCCAAAAAACGGGTGGGTTATAGCCTTGGGGGGTGGGGCTGCCGAAGTTCGTCCGCCGGACTCGGATTGGGGCGAGACCTTGCGAGGGGCCACCGTGTGCCAAAAATAGGGCGCGGTCACAGCCGCGTCCAAAAGTAAGCACCCGAAGGTCGGGGCACCAAGCCCCCCCTGCGGAAAAATGCCCATAAAACGGGTCGGCTATAGCCTTGGGGGGTGGGGCTGGCGAAGTTCGTCCGCTGGACTTGGAATGGGGCGAGACAGATGTGTATAAGAGACAGCAGCCGCGCCCAAAAGTAAGCACCTGAAGGTCGGGGCACCAAGCCCCCCCTGCGGAAAAATGCCCAAAAAATGGGTGGGCTATAGCCCTGTCTCTTATACACATCGCCCCATTCCGAGTCCGGCGGATGAACTTCGCCAGCCCCACCCCCCAAGGCTATAGCCGACCCGTTTTATGGGCATTTTTCCGCCGGGGGGCTTTGGTGCCCCGACCTTCAGGTGCTTACTTTTGGACGCGGCTGTGACCGCGCCCTAATTTTGGCACACGGTGGCCCCTCGCAAAGTCTCGCCCCATTCCGAGTCCGGCGGATGAACTTCGCCAGCCCCACCCCCCAAGGCTATAGCCGACCCGTTTTATGGGCATTTTTCCGCCGGGGGGCTTTGGTGCCCCGACCTTCAGGTGCTTACTTTTGGACGCGGCTGTGACCGCGCCCTAATTTTGGCACACGGTGGCCCCTCGCAAAGTCTCGCCCCATTCCGAGTCCGGCGGATGAACTTCGCCAGCCCCACCCCCCAAGGCTATAGCCGACCCGTTTTATGGGCATTTTTCCGCCGGGGGGCTTTGGTGCCCCGACCTTCAGGTGCTTACTTTTGGACGCGGCTGTGACCGCGCCCTAATTTTGGCACACGGTGGCCCCTCGCAAAGTCTCGCCCCATTCCGAGTCCGGCGGATGAACTTCGCCAGCCCCACCCCCCAAGGCTATAGCCGACCCGTTTTATGGGCATTTTTCCGCCGGGGGGCTTTGGTGCCCCGACCTTCAGGTGCTTACTTTTGGACGCGGCTGTGACCGCGCCCTAATTTTGGCACACGGTGGCCCCTCGCAAAGTCTCGCCCCATTCCGAGTCCGGCGGATGAACTTCGCCAGCCCCACCCCCCAAGGCTATAGCCGACCCGTTTTATGGGCATTTTTCCGCCGGGGGGCTTTGGTGCCCCGACCTTCAGGTGCTTACTTTTGGACGCGGCTGTGACCGCGCCCTAATTTTGGCACACGGTGGCCCCTCGCAAAGTCTCGCCCCATTCCGAGTCCGGCGGATGAACTTCGCCAGCCCCACCCCCCAAGGCTATAGCCGACCCGTTTTATGGGCATTTTTCCGCCGGGGGGCTTTGGTGCCCCGACCTTCAGGTGCTTACTTTTGGACGCGGCTGTGACCGCGCCCTAATTTTGGCACACGGTGGCCCCTCGCAAAGTCTCGCCCCATTCCGAGTCCGGCGGATGAACTTCGCCAGCCCCACCCCCCAAGGCTATAGCCGACCCGTTTTATGGGCATTTTTCCGCCGGGGGGCTTTGGTGCCCCGACCTTCAGGTGCTTACTTTTGGACGCGGCTGTGACCCTGTCTCTTATACACATCTTCGGAATGGGGTGAGACTTTGCGAGGGGCCACCGTGTGCCAAAAATAGGGCGCGGACACAGCCGCGTCCAAAAGTAAGCACCTGAAGGTCGGGGCACCAAAGCCCCCCTGCGGAAAAATGCCCAAAAAACGGGTGGGCTATAGCCTTGGGGGGTGGGGCTGCCGAAGTTCGTCCACCGAACTCGGAATGGGGTGAGACTTTGCGAGGGGCCACCGTGTGACAAAAATAGGGCGCGGTCAAAGCCGCGTCCAAAAGTAAGCACCCGAAGGTCGGGGCACCAAAGCCCCCCTGCGGAAAAATGCCCAAAAAACGGGTCGGCTATAGCCTTGGGGGGTGGGGCTGGCGAAGTTCGTCCGCTGGACTTGGAATGGGGCGAGACTTTGCGAGGGGCCTCCGCGTGGCATAAATAGGCCACGGGCACAGCCGCGCCCAAAAATAAGCGCCCAAAGGTCGGGACGCCAAAGCCCCCGTGCGGAAAAATGCCCAAAAAACGGGTGGGCTATAGCCTTGGGGGGTGGGGCTGGCGAAGTTCGTCTGCCGGACTCGGAATGGGGTGAGACTTTGCGAGGGGCTTCTGTGTGCTAAAAATAGGCCGCGGGCACAGCTGTGCCCAAAAATAAGCGCCCGAAGGTCGGGGCACCAAGCCCCCCCTGCGGAAAAATGCCCAAAAAACGGGTCGGCTATAGCCTTGGGGGGTGGGGATGGCGAAGTTCGTCCGCCGGACTCGGAATGGGGTGAGACTTTGCGAGGGGCCTCCGCGTGCCATAAATAGGCCACGGGCACGGGCACAGCCGCTTCCAAAAATAAGCGCCCGAAGGTCGGGGCGCCAAACCCCCCGTGCGGAAAAATGCCCAAAAAACGGGTGGGCTATAGCCTTGGGGGGTGGGGCTGGCGAAGTTCGTCTGCCGGACTCGGAATGGGGTGAGACTTTGCGAGGGGCCTCCGTGTGCCATAAATAGTCCGCGGGCACAGCCGCACCCAAAAGTAAGCGCCCGAAGGTTGGGGCGCCAAACTCCCCCTGCGGAAAAATGCCCAAAACACGGGTGGGCTATAGCCTTGGGGGGTGGGGATGGCAAAGTTCATCCGCTGGACTAGGAATGGGGCGAGACTTTGCGAGGGGCCTCCGTGTGCCAAAAATATGCTGCGGGCACAGGTACGCCCAAAAATAAGCGACAGAAAGTCGGGGCCCCAACGCCCCCCTGCGTAAAAAAGCCCAAAAAACAAGTGGGCTATAGGCTTGGCGGGTGGGGCTGGCGAAGTTCGTCCGCCGGACGCGGAATGGGGCGAGCCTTTGCGAGGGGCCTCCGTGTGCCTAAAATAGGCCGCGGGCACAGCCGCGTCCAAAAATAAGTGCCCGAAGGTGGGGGGACAAAGCCCCCCTTCGAAAAAAAGCCCAAAAAATGGGTGGGCTATAGTTTTAGGGCTGTCTCTTATACACAAGATGTGTATAAGAGACAGGGCTATAGCCTTGGGGGGTGGGGCAGGCGAAGTCCATCCGCCGGACTCGAAATGGGGCGAGACTTTGCGAGGGGCCTCCGTGTGCCTAAAATAGGCCGCGGGCACAGCCGCGTCCAAAAATAAGTGCCCGAAGGTGGGGGGACAAAGCCCCCCTTCGAAAAAAAGCCCAAAAAATGGGTGGGCTATAGTTTTAGGGCTGTCTCTTATACACAAGATGTGTATAAGAGACAGGGCTATAGCCTTGGGGGGTGGGGCAGGCGAAGTCCATCCGCCGGACTCGAAATGGGGCGAGACTTTGCGAGGGGCCTCCGTGTGCCTAAAATAGGCCGCGGGCACAGCCGCGTCCAAAAATAAGTGCCCGAAGGTGGGGGGACAAAGCCCCCCTTCGAAAAAAAGCCCAAAAAATGGGTGGGCTATAGTTTTAGGGCTGTCTCTTATACACAAGATGTGTATAAGAGACAGGGCTATAGCCTTGGGGGGTGGGGCAGGCGAAGTCCATCCGCCGGACTCGGAATGGGGCGAGACTTTGCGAGGGGCCTCCGTGTGTTAAAAATAGGCCACGGGCACAGCTGTGCCCAAAAATAAACGCCCGAAGGTTGGAGCGCCAATGCCCCCCGGTGGAAAAATTCCCAAAAAACGGGTGGGCTATAGCTTTGGGGGGTGGGGCAGGCGAAGTCCATCCGCCGGACTCGGAATGGGGCGAGACTTTGCGAGGGGCCTCCGTATACCAAAAATAGGCCGCGGACACAGCCGCGCCCAAAAATAAGTGCCCGAAGGTGGGGGGACAAAGCCCCCCTTCGGCAAAATGCCCAAAAAATGGGTGGGCTATAGCCTTGGGAGGGGGGCTTGCGAACTTATCCGCCGGACTCGGAATGGGGTGGGACTTTGCGAGGGGTCTCCGTGTGCCTAAAATAGGCTGCGGGCACAGGCGCGCCCAAAAATAAGTGACCGAAGTTCGGGGCCCCAAAGCCCCCTGCGTAAAAATGCCCAAAAAAAGGGTGGGCTATAGTTTTGGGGGGTGGGGCTTGCGAAGTTCGTCCGCCGGACTCGGAATGGGGCGAGACTTTGAGAGGGGCCTCTGTGTGCAAAAAATAGGCCGTGAGAACAACCGTGCCCAAAAATAAGCGCCCTTAAGGTTGGGGCGCCAAAGCCCCCTGCGGAAAAATGCCCAAAAAACGGGTGGGCTATAGCCTTGGGGGGTGGGGCTGGTGAAGTTCGTCCCCCGGACTCGGAATGGGGCGAGACATTGCGAGGGGACTCCGTGTGCCAAAAATAGGCCGCGGACACAGCCGAGCCCAAAAATAAGTGCACGAAGGTCAGGTCGCCAAAGCCCCCTGCGGAAAAATTCCCAAAAAAAGGGTGGGCTATAGCCTTGGGGGGTGGGGCTGGCGAAGTTCGTCCGCCGGACTTGGAATGGGCCGAGTCCTTGCGAGGGGCATCCGTGAGCTAAAAATAGGCCGTGGGCGCAGCCGCGCCCAAAAATAAGCGACATGAAGTCAGTGCCCCAAAGCCCCCCTGCGTAAAAGTGCCCAAAAAACAAGTGGGCTATAGGCTTGGGGGTGGGGCGGGCGAAGTTAGTCCGCCGGACGCGGAATGGGGCGAGACTTTGCGAGGGGCCTCCGTATACCAAAAATAGGCCGCGGGCACAGCCGCGCCAAAAATGCATTGCCCGATGGACGGGGCGCCAAAGCCCCCATGCGGAAAAATGCCCAAAAAACGGGTGGGCTATAGCTTTGGGGGGGGGGGCAGGCGAAGTCAATCCGCCGGACTCGGAATGAGGCGAGACTTAGATGTGTATAAGAGACAGGCTATAGCCCACCCATTTTTTGGGCATTTTTCCGCATGGGGGCTTTGGCGCCCCAACCCTGTCTCTTATACACATCTCCCGGACTCGGAATGGGGCGAGAGTTTGCGAGGGGCCTCCGTGTGCCAAAAATAGGCTGCGGGCATAGGCGCGCCCAAAAATAAGTGACCGAAGTTCGGGGCCCCAAAGCCCCCCTACGTAAAAATGCCCAAAAAATGGGTGGGCTATAGTTTTAGGGGGTGGGGCTTGCGAAGTTCGTCCGCCGGACTCCGAATGGGGCGAGACATTGAGAGAGGCTTCCGTGGGCAAAAAATAGGCCGTGAGAACAACCGCGCCCAAAAATAAGCGCCCTTAAGGTTGGGGCGCCAAAGCCCCCATGCGGAAAAATGCCCAAAAAACGGGTGGGCTATAGCCTTGGGGGGTGGGGCTTGCGAAGTTCATCCCCCGGACTCGGAATGGGGCGAGTCTTTGCGAGGGGACTCCGTGTGCCAAAAATAGGCCGCGGACACAGCCGAGCCCAAAAATAAGTGCACGAAGGTCGGGTCGCCAAAGCCCCCTGCGGAAAAATGCCCAAAAAACGGGTGGGCTATAGCCTTGGGGGGTGGGACTGGCGAAGTCCGTTCGCCGGACTCGGAATGGGGTGAGACTTTGCGAGGGGCCTCCTTGTGCAAAAAATAGGCCTCGGGCACCGCCGCGTCCAAAAATAAGTGCCCGAGGTCGGGTCGCCAAAGCCCCACTGCGGAAAAATACCCAAAAAAAGGGTGGGCTATAGCCTTGCTGGGTGGGGCTGGCGAAGTTCGTCCACCGGACTCGGAATGGGGCGAGACTTTGCGAGGGGCCTCCGTGTGCCAAAAAAAGGCCGCGGACACAGCCGCGGTGAAAAATAAGCACCCAAAACTTGGGGCGCCAAAGTCCCCCCCGCGTAAAAATGCCCATAAAACGGGTGGGCAATAGACATGGGGGGTGGGGCTGGCGAAGTTAGTCCGCCGGACTCGGAGTGGGACGGCTTTACGAGGCATCTCCGTGTGCGAAAAATATGCCGCGGGAACTGCCGCGCCCAAAAATATGCGCCCTAAGGTGAGGGCGCTAAAGCCCCGCTGCGGAAAAATGCCCAAAAAATGGGTGGGCTATTGGCTTGGGGGGTGGGGCTGGCGAAGTTCGTCCGCAGGACTCGGAATGGGCCGAGTCCTTGCGAGGGGCATCCGTGTGCTAAAAATAGGCCGTGGGCACAGCCGCGCCCAAAAATAAGAGCCCTAAGGTTGGGGCGCCAAAGCCCCCCTGTGGAAAAATGCCCAAAAAACGGGTGGGCTATAGCCTTAGGGGGTGGGGCCGGCAAAGTGCGTCCGCCGGACTCGGAATGGAGTGAGACTTTGCGAGGGGCCTCCGTGTGCCAAAAATAGGCCGCGGACACAGCCGCGCCCAAAAATAAGTGCCCGAAGGTTGGGGCACCAAATCCCCACTGCGAAAAAATGCCCAAAAATCGGGTGGGCTATAGACATGGGGGGTAGGGCTGGCGAAGTTCATCCGCCGGACTCGGAATGGGGTGAGCCTTGACGAGGGGCCTCCGTGTGCCAAAAACAGGCTGCGGACACAGCCGCGCCCAAAAGTAAGCGCCGAAGGTCGGGGCGCCAAAGCCCCCCTGCGGAAAAATGCCCAAAAAACGGGTGGGCTATAGCCTTGGGAGGTGGGACAGGCGAAGTTTGTCCGCCGGACTCGGAATGGGGCGAGACTTTGCGAGGGGCCTCTGTGTGCCAAGAATAGGTTGAGAACGCAGCCGCGCGAAAAAATAAGCGCCCGAAGGTCGGGGCGCCAAAACCCCCTGTGGAAAAATGCCGAAAAAATGGGGGGGCTATAGCCTTGGGGGGTTGGGCTTGCGAAGTTCATCCGCCGGACTCGGAATGGGGCGAGACTTTACGAGGGGCCTTCGTGTGCCAAAAGTAGGCCGCGGGCACAGCTGCGCCCAAAATTAAGTGCCCGATAGTCGGGGCGCCAAAGCTCCCCTGCGGAAAAATACCCAAAAAACAGGTGGGCTATTGCCTTGGGGGGTGGGGCTGGCAAAGTTCGTCCGCCGGACTCGGAATGAGGCGAGACTTTGCGTGGGGCCACCGTGCGCCAAAAATAGGCTGCGGACACAGCCACACCCAAAAATAAGCAACCGAAGGTCGGGGTGCCAAAGCCCCCCTGCGGAAAAATGCCCAAAGAACGGGTGGGCTATAGCCTTGGGGCTGTCTCTTATACACATCTCCAAAAAATGGGTGGGCTATAGCCTTGGGGCTGTCTCTTATACACATCTCCAAAAAATGGGTGGGCTATAGCCTTGGGGCTGTCTCTTATACACATCTCCAAAAAATGGGTGGGCTATAGCCTTGGGGCTGTCTCTTATACACATCTCCAAAAAATGGGTGGGCTATAGCCTTGGGGGGTGGGGCTGGCGAAGTTCGTCCGCCGGACGTGGAATGGGGCGAGACTTTGCGAGGGGCCTCCGTGTGCCAAAAATATGCTGCGGGCACAGGTGCGCCCAAAATTAAGGGACAGAAAGTCGGGGCCCCAAAGCCCCCCTGCCTAAAAATGCCCAAAAAACAAGTGGGCTATAGGCTTGGGGGGTGGGGCTGGCGAAGTTCGTCCGCCGGACGTGGAATGGGGCGAGACTTTGCGAGGGGCCTCCGTGTGTTAAAAATAGGCCGCGGGCACAGCCGTGCCCAAAAATAAACGCCCGAAGGTTGGGGCGCCAATGCCCCCCGGTGTAAAAATGCCCAAAAAACGGGTGGGCTATAGCTTTGGGGGGTGGGGCAGGCGAAGTCCATCCGCCGGACTCGAAATGGGGCGAGACTTTGCGAGGGGCCTCCGTATACCAAAAATAGGCCGCGGACACAGCCGCGCCCAAAAATAAGTGCCCGAAGGTGAGGGGACAAAGCCCCCCTTCGGAAAAATGCCCAAAAAATGGGTGGGCTATAGCCTTGNATAGCCTTGGGGGGGGGGGGGGGGGGTTGGCGAACTTATTCGCCGGACTCGGAATGGGGCGAGACTTTGTGAGGGGCCTCCATGTGCCAAAAATAGGCTGCGGACACAGCCGCGCCCAAAATTAAGTGCCCGAAGGTCGGGTCGCCAAAGTCCCCCCGCGTAAAAATGCCCAAAAAACGGGTGGGCAATAGACATGGGGGGTGGGGCTGGCGAAGTTAGTCCGCCGGACTCGGAGTGGGACGGCTTTACGAGGCGTCTCCGTGTGCGAAAAATAGGCCTCGGGCACAGCAGCACCCAGAAATAAGCACCTGAACGTTGGGGCGCCAAAGCCCCCCTGCGGAAAAATGCCTAAAAAACGGGTGGGCTTTAGCCTTGGGGGGTGGGGCTGGCGAAGTTCGTCCGCCGGACTCAGAATGGGGCGAGCTTTGCAAGGGGCTTCCTTGTGTCAAAAATAGGCCGCGGACACAGCCGTACCCAAAAATAAGTGCCCGAAGGTGGGGGGACAAAGCCCCCCTTCGGAAAAAGGCCCAAAAAATGGGTGGGCTAAAGCCTTGGGGGGGGGGGGCAGGCGAACTTATCCGCCGGACTCGGAATGGGGCGAGACTTTGCGAGGGGCCTCTGTGTGCCAAGAATAGGTTGAGGATGCAGCCGCGCCAAAAAATAAGCGCCCGAAGGTCGGGGCGCCAAAACCCCCTGTGGAAAAATGCCGAAAAAATGGGGGGGCTATAGCCTTGGGGGGTGGGGCTTACGAAGTTCATCCGCCGGACTCGGAATGGGGCGAGACTTTGCGAGGGGCCTCCGTGTGCCAAAAATATTCTGCGGGCACAGGTGCGCCCAAAAATAAGTGACAGAAAGTCGGGGCCCCAAAGCCCCCCTGCGTAAAATTGCCCAAAAAACAAGTGGGCTATAGGCTTGGGGGGTGGGGCTGTCGAAGTTCGTCCGCCGGACGCGGAATGGGGCGAGACTTTGCGAGGGGCCTCCGTGTGTTAAAAATAGGCCGCGGGCACAGCCGTGCCCAAAAATAAACGCCCGAATGTTGGGGCGCCAATGCCTCCCGGTGTAAAAATGCCCAAAAAAAAGGGTGGGCTATAGCTTTGGGGGGTGGGGCAGGCGAAGTCCATCCGCCGGACTCGGAATGGGGCGAGACTTTGCGAGGGGCCTCCGTATACCAAAAATAGGCCGCGGGCACAGCCGCGCCCAAAAATAAGTGCCCGAAGGTG
>MKYO02028846.1:67090-83054 GCA_002013955.2 Citrus medica
AAAACACGGGTGGGCTATAGCCTTGGGGGGTGGGGCTGGCGAAGTTCATCCGCCGGACTCGGAATGGGGCGAGACTTTGCAAGGGGCCTCCGTGTGCCAAAAATATTCTGCGGGCACAGGTGCGCCCAAAAATAAGCGACAGAAAGTCGGGGCCCCAAAGCCCCCCTGCGTAAAAATGCCCAAAAAACAAGTGGGCTATAGGCTTGGGGGGTGGGGCTGGCAAAGTTCGTCCGCCGGATGCGGAATGGGGTCAGACTTTGCGAGGGGCCTCCATGTGTTAAAAATAGGCCGCAGGCACGGCCATGCCCGAAAATAAATGCCCGAAGGTTAGGGCGCCAATGCCCCCCGGTGTAAAAAAGCCCAAAAAATGGGTGGGCTATAGCTTTGGGGGGTGGGGCAGGCGAAGTCCATCCGCCGGACTCGGAATGGGGCGAGACTTTGCGAGGGGCCTCCGTATACCAAAAATAGGCCGCGGGCACAGCCGCGTCCAAAAATAAGTGCCCGAAGGTGGGGGGACAAAGCCCCCCTTCGAAAAAAAGCCCAAAAAATGGGTGGGCTATAGACTTGGGGGGGGGGGGGCTGGCGAACTTATCCGCCGGACTCGGAATGGGGCGAGACTTTGCGAGGGGCCTCCGTGTGCCAAAAATAGGCTGCGGGCACAGGCGCGCCCAAAAATAAGTGACCGAAGTTCGGGGCCCCAAAGCCCGCCTGCATAAAAATGCCCAAAAAATGGGTGGGCTATAGTTTTGGGGGGTGGGGCTTGCGAAGTTCGTCCGTCGGACTCGGAATGGGGCGAGACTTTGAGAGGCGCCTCCGTGTGCAAAAAATAGGCCGTGAGAACAACCGCGCCCAAAAATAAGCGCCCTTAAGGTTTGGGCGCCAAAGCCCCCCTGCAGAAAAATACCCAAAAAACGGGTGGGCTATAGCCTTGGGGGGTGGGGCTGGCGAAGTTCGTCCCCCGGACTCGGAATGGGGCGAGACATTGCGAGGGGACTCCGTGTGCCAAAAATAGGCCGCGGACAAGGCCGAGCCCAAAAATAAGTGCACGAAGGGCAGGTCGCCAAAGCCCCCTTGCGGAAAACTGCCCAAAAAACGGGTGGGCTATAGCCTTGGGGGGTGGGACTGGCGAAGTCCGTTCGCCGGACTCGGAATGGGGCGAGCATTTGCGAGGGGCCTCCGTGTGCCAAAAATAGGCCTCGGGCACAGCCGCTCCCAAAAATAAGTACCCTAAGGTCGGGGCGCCAAAGCCCCCCTGCGGAAAAATGCCCAAAAAACGGGTGGGCTATAGCCTTGAGGGGTGGCACTGGCGAAGTTCGTCCGCCGGACTCGGAATGGGGCGAGACTTTGCGAGGGGCCTCCGTGCCAAAAATAGGCCGCGGGCACAGCCGCGCCCAAAAATAAGTGCCCGAAGGTCGGGGCACCGAAGCCCCACTGCAGAAAAATGCCCAAAAATCGGGTGGGCTATAGACATTGGGGGTAGGGCTGGCGAAGTTCATCCGCCGGACTCGGAATGGGGTGAGCCTTTACGAGGGGCCTCCGTGCACTAAAAATAGGCCGCGGGCATAGCCGCGCCCAAAAGTAAGCGCCGAAGGTCGGGGCGCCAAAGCCCCCCTGCGGAAAAATGCCCAAAAAACGGGTGGGCTATAGGCTTGGGAGGTGGGGCTGCCGATGTTCGTCTGCCGTACTCGGAATGGGGCGAGGCTTTCCGAGTGGCCTCCATGTGCGAAAAATAGGCCACTGGCACAGCCACGCCCAAAAGTAAGGGCCCGAAGGTCGGGGTGCCAAAGCCCCCCTGTGGAAAAATGGCAAAAAAACGGGTGGGCTTGAGCCTTGGGGGGTGGGGCTGGCGAAGTTCGTCCGCCGGACTCGGAATGGGGCGAGACTTTGCGAGGGGCCTCCGTGTACCAAAAATAGGCCACGGGCACAGCCGCGCCCAAAAGGAAGTGCCCGAAGGTCGGGGCGCCAAAGGCCCCCCACGGAAAAATGCCCAAAAAACGTGTGGGCTATAGCCTTGGGGGGTGGGGCTGGCGAAGTCGGTCTGCCGGACTCGGAATGAAGCGAGACTTTGTGAGGGGCCTTCGTGTGTGAAAAATACACCGCGGGCACAGCCGTACCCAAAAGTAAGCGCCTGAAGGACGGGGCGCCAAAGCCCCCCTGTGGAAAAATGCCCAAAAAACGGATGGGCTATAGCCTTGGGAGGTGTGGCTGCCGAAGTTCGTCCGCCGGGCTCGGAATGGGGCGAGACTTTGCGAGGGGCCTCTGTGTACCAAAAATAGGACGCGGGCACAGCCGCTCCCAAAAGAAAGCGCGCGAAGGGTGGTGCGCCAAAGCCACCCAGCGGAAAAATGCCCAAAAAATGGGTGGGCTATAGGCTTCGGGGGTGGGGTGAGACTTTGCGAGGGGCCTCCGTGTGCTAAAAATAGGCCGTGGGCACAGCCGTGCCAAAAAATGAGAACCCGAGGGTCGGGGGGCCAAAGCCCCCCTGCGGAAAAATGCCCAAAAAACGGGTGGGCTATGGCCTTGGGGGGTGGGACCGGCGAAGTCCGTTCGCCGGACTCGGAATGGGGTGAGACTATACAAGGGGCCTCCGTGTGCCAAAAATTGGCCGCGCGCACAGCCGCGCCCAAAAATAAGCGCCCGAAGGTCGGGCCGCCAAAGGCCCCCCGCTGAAAAATGCTAAAAAAATGGGTGGGCTATAGACATGGGGGGTGGGGCGGGCGAAGTTCGTCCGCCGGACTCGGAATGGGGCGAGACTTTGCGAGGGGCCTCCGTGTGCAAAAAATAGGCCGTGAGAACAACCGCGCGAAAAAATAAGCGCCCTTAAGGTTGGGGCGCCAAAGCCCCCCTGCGGAAAAATGCCCAAAAAATGGGTGGGCTATAGCCTTGGGGGGTGGGACTGGCGAAGTCCGTTCGCCGGACTCGGAATGGGGCGAGACTTTGCGAGGGGCCTCCGTGTGCCAAAAATAGGCCACGGACACAGCCGAGCCAAAAAAAAAGTGCACGAAGGTCGGGTCGCCAAAGCCCCCCTGCGGAAAAATGCCAAAAAAACGGGTGGGCTATAGCCTTGGGGGGTGGGACTGGCGAAGTCCGTTCGCCGGACTCAGAATGGGGCGAGACTTTGCGAGGGGCCTCCGTGTGCCAAAACTAGGGCTCTGGCACAGCCGCTCACAAAAATAAGCACCCTAAGGTCAGGGCGCCAAAGCCCCCCTAAGGAAAAATGCCCAAAAAACGGGTGGGCTATAGCCTTGGCGGGTGGCGCTGGCGAAGTTCGTCCGCCGGACTCGGAATGGGGCGAGACTTTACGAGGGGCCTCCGTGTGCAAAAATAGGTCGCGGGCACCGCCGCGCCCAAAAATAAGTGCCCGAAGGTCGGGTCGCCAAAGCCCCACTGCGGAAAAATGCCTAAAAAAAGGGTGGGCTATAGCCTTGGGGGGTGGGGCTGGCGAAGTTCGTCCGCCGGACTCTGAATGGGGCGAGACTTTGCGAGGGGCCTCCATGTGCCAAAAAAAGGCCGCGGGCACAGCCGCGGCGAAAAATAAGCACCGGAAAGTTGGGACGCCTAAGCCCCCCCGCGTAAAAATGCCCAAAAAACGGGTGGGCAATAGACATGGGGGGTGGGGCTGGCGAAGTTAGTCCGCCGGACTCGGAATGGGACGGCTTTACGAGGGGTCTCCGTGTGTGAAAAAAAGCCGTGGGAACAGTTGCACCCAAAAATATGCGCCCTAAGGTCAGGGCGCGAAAGCCCCGCTGTGGAAAAATGCAAAAAAAAACGGGTGGGCTATAGGCTTGGGGGGTGGGGCTGGCGAAGTTTGTCCGCCGGACTCGGACTGGAACGAGTCTTTGCGAGGGGCATCCGTGTGCTAAAAATAGACCGTGGGCACAGCCGCGCCCAAAAATAAGAGCCCTAAGGTTGCGGCGCCAAAGCCCCCCTGCGGAAAAATACCCAAAAATGGGTGGGCTATAGCCTTGGGGGGTGGGGCCGGCAAAGTTCGTCCGCCGGACTCGGAATGGATCGAGACTTTGCGAGGGGCCTCCGTATGCCAAAAATAGGCCGTGGGCACAGCCGCGCCCAAAAATAAGTGCCCGAAGGTCGGGGCGCCAAAGCCCCACTGCGGAAAAATGCCCAAAAATCGGGTGGGCTATAGACATGGGGGGTAGGGCTGGCGAAGTTCATCCGCCGGACTCGGAATGGAGCGAGCCTTTGCGAGGGGCCTCCGTGTGCCTAAAATAGGCTGCGGGAACAGCCACGCCCGAAAGTAAGTGCCCGAAGGTCGGGGCATCAAAGCCCCCCTGCGGAAAAATGCCCAAAAAACGGGTGGGCTATAGCCTTGGGAGGTTGGGCTGCCGATATTCGTCTGCCGTACTCGGAATGGGGCGAGACTTTCCGAGGGGCCTCCGTTTGCGAAAAATAGGCTATTGGCACAGCCGCGGCCAATAGTAAGGGCCCGAAGGTCGGGGTGCCAAAGCCCCCCTGTGGAAAAATGCCCAAAAAACGAGTGGGCTATAGCCTTGGGGGGTGGGGCTGTCTCTTATACACATCTCCGCGGGCACAGCCGCGCCCAAAAATAAGCACCCGAAGGTCGGGGCGCCAGAGCCCCATGCGGAACCTGTCTCTTATACACATCTCCGCGGGCACAGCCGCGCCCCAAAGTAAGCACCTGAAGATCGGGGCGCCAAAGCCCCCCTGCAGAAAAATGCCCAAAAATCTGGTGGGCTATAGCTTTGGGGGGTGGGGCTGGCAAAGTTTGTCCGCCGGACTCGGAATGGTGCGACACATTGTGAGGGGCACAGCCGCGCCCAAAAATAAGCACCCGAAGGTCGGGGCGCCAAAGCCCCCTGCGGAAAAATGCCCAAAAAATGGGTGGGCTATAGCCTTCGGGGTGGGGCCGGCGATGTTCGTCCGTCGGACTTGGAATGGGGCTAGACTTTGCGAGGGGCCTCCGTGTGACAAAAATAGGCCGCGGGCTCAGCCGCGCCCAAAAATAAGAGCCCGAAGGTCGGGTCGCCAAAGCCCCCCTGCGGAAAAATGCCCAAAAAACGGGTGGGCTATAGCCTTGGGGGTGGGGCCGGCGAAGTTCGTCCACCGGACTTGGAGTGGGGTTAGTCTTTGCGAGGGGCCTCCATGTGCCAAAAATAGGCCACGGGCACAGCCGCGCCCAAAAATAAGCGCCCTAAGGTCGGGTGGCCATAGCCCCCCTGCGGAAAAATGCCCAAAAAACGGGTGGGCTATGGCCTTGGGGGGTGGGGCTGGCGAAGTTAGTCCGCCGGACTCAGAATGGGTCTAGTCTTTGCGAGGGGCCTCCGTGTGCCAAAAATAGGCCGCGGACACAGCCGCGCCCAAAAATAAGTGCCCGAAGTTCGGGGCGCCAGTGCCCCGCTGCGGAAAAATGCCCAAAAAATGGGTGGGCTATGGCCTTGGGTGGTTGGGCTGGCGAAGTTTGTCCGGTGGACTCGGAATGGGATGAGACTTTGCGAGGGGCCTCCGTGTGCCAAAAATAGGCCACGGGCACAGCCGCGCCTAAAAATCAGCGCCGGAAAGTCGGGGCGCCAAAGCACCCCTGCAGAAACATGCCCAAAAAATGGGTGGGCTATAACCTTGGGGGTGGGGCCGGCGAAGTTCGCCCGCCGGACTTGGAATGGGACTAGACTTTGCGAGGGGCCTCCGTGTGCCAAAAATAGGCCGCGGACACAGCCGCGCCCAAAAATAATCGCCCGAAGGTCGGGGCGCCAAAGCCCCCCTGCGGAAAAATGCCCAAAAAACGGGTGGGCTATAGCCTTGGGGGGTGGGGCTGGCGAAGTTCATCCGCTGGACTCAGAATGGGGCTAGACTTTTGCGAGGGGCCTCCGTGTGCCAAAAATAGGCTGCAGGCACAGCTTCGTCCAAAAATGCTTGCCCGAAGGTTGGGGCGCCAAAGCCCCCCTGCGGAAAAATGCCCAAAAAACGGGTGGGCTATAGCCTTGGGGGGTGGGGCTGGCGAAGTTCATCCGCTGGACTCAGAATGGGGCTAGACTTTTGCGAGGGGCCTCCGTGTGCCAAAAATAGGCCGCGGACACAGCCGCGCCCAAAAATAATCGCCCGAAGGTCGGGGCGCCAAAGCCCCCCTGCGGAAAAATGCCCAAAAAACGGGTGGGCTATAGCCTTTGGGGGGGAGGGCCGGCGAAGTTTGTCCGCCGGACTCGGACTGGGGTGAGGCGTTGCGAGGGGCCTCCGTGTGCCAAAAATAGGCCGCGGGTACAGCCGCGATAAAAAATAATCACCCGAAGGTCGGGGCGCCAAAGCCCCCCTGCGGAAAAATGCCCAACAAACGGGTGGGCTATAGCCATTGGGGGGGGAGGGCTGGCGAAGTTCGTCCGCCGGACTTGGAATGGGGTGAGACTTTGCGACGGGGCCTCCGTGTGCAGAAAAAAGGCCTCTGACACAGCTGCCCCCAAAAATAAGCGCCCGAAGGTTGGGGCGCCAAAGCCCCCCTATGGTAAAAAGATGTGTATAAGAGACAGGCCTTGGGGGGTGGGGCTGGCGAAGATCGTCCGCCAGACTCCGAATGGGGGGAAACTTAGCGAGGGGCCTCCGTGTGCGAAAAATAGGCCGCGGGCACCAGCACCCGAAGGTGGGGGCGCCAAAGCCCGCCTGCAGAAAAATGCCTAAAAACGGATGGGCTATAGCCTTGGGGGATGGGGCTGGCGAAGATCGTCCGCCAGACTCCGAATGGGGGGAAACTTAGCGAGGGGCCTCCGTGTGCCAAAAATAGGCCACAGGCACAGCCGCTCCCAAAAATAAGTGCCCGAAGGTCGGGGCGCCAGACCCCTCCTGCTGAAAAATGCCCAAAAAACGGGTGGGCTATAGCCTTGGGGGATGGGGCTGGCGAAGATCGTCCGCCAGACTCAGAATGGGGAGAAACTTAGCGAGGGGCCTCCGTGTGCAAAAAAAAGGCCACGGGCACAGCCGCTCCCAAAAATAAGCGCCCTAAGGTCGCGGTGCCAGACCCCTCCTGCGGAAAAATGCCCAAAAAACGGGTGGGCTATAGCCTTGGGGGGTGGAGCTGGCGAAGTTTGTCCGCCGGACTCGGAATGGGGCAATACTTTCGAGGGGCCTCCGTGTACCAAAAATAGGCCACGGGCACAGCCGCGCCCAAAAATAAGCACCCGAAGGTTGGTGCGCCAAAGCCCCCCTGCGGAAAAATGCCCAAAAAACGGGTGGGCTTTAGCCTTGGGGGTGGGGCCGGCGACGTTCGTCCGCCGGACTCGGAATGGGGCGAGACATTGTGAGGGGCCTCCGTGTTCCAAAAATAGGCCGCGGGCACAACCGCGCCCAAAAATAAGCGCCCGAAGGTCGGGTCGCCAAAGCCCCCCTGCGGAAAAATGCCCAAAAAACGGGTGGGCTTTAGCCTTGGGGGTGGGGCCGGCGACGTTCGTCCGCCGGACTCGGAATGGGTCGAGACTTTACGAGGCGCCTCCGTGTGCGAAAAATACAGCCGCGCCCAATAATAAGTGCCCGAAGGTCGGGGCGCCAAAGCCCCCTGCGGAAAAATGCCCAAAAAACGGGTGGGCCATACACATGGGGGGTGGGGCTAGTGAAGTTCGTCCGCCGGACACAGAATGGGATGCGACTTTGCGAGGAACCTCCGTGTACCAAATATAGGCCGCGGGCACAACCGCACCCACAAACAAGCACCCGAAGGTCGGGGCGCCAAAGCCCCCCTGCGGAAAAATGCCCAAAAAACGGGTGGGCTATCACCTAGGGGTGGGGCTGGCGAAGTTCGTCCGCCGGACACGGAATGGGGGAGACTTTGTGAGGAACCTCCGTGTGCCAAAAATAGGCCGCGGGCACAACCGTACACAAAAACAAGCACCCAAAGGTCGGGGCGCCAAAGCCCCCCAGCAGAAAAATGCCCAAAAAACGGGTGGGCTATAGCCTTGGGGGGTGGGGCGGGCGAAGTTTGTCCGCCGGACTCGGAATGGGGCAAGACTTTCGAGGGGCCTCCGTGTGCCAAAAATAGGCCGCGGGCACAACCGCACCCAAAAATAAGTGCCCGAAGGTCGGGGCGCCAAAGCCCCCCTACGGAAAAATGCCCAAAAAATGGGTGGGCAATCACCTAGGGGTGGGGCTGGCGAGGTTCGTCCACCGGACTCGGAATGGGGCGAGACTTTGCGAGGGGCCTCCGTGTGTCAAAAATAGGCCGCGGGCACAGCCGTACATAAATGTAAGCGCCCGAAGGTTGGGGTGCCAACGCCCCTCTGCGAAAAAATGCCCAAAAAACAGGTGGGCTATAGCCTTGGGGGGTGGGGCTGGCGAAGTTCGTCCGCCGGACTCGGAATGGGGCGATACTTTACAAGGGGCCTCCGTGTGCCAAAAATAGGCCACGGGCATAGCCGTGCCCAAAAATAAGTGCCTGATGGTTGGGTGTCCAAAGCCCCCCCGCAGAAAAATGCCCAAAAAACGGGTGGGCTATAGCCTTGGGGGGTGGGGCTGGAGAAGTTCGTCCGCCGGACTCGGATTGGGGTGAGACTTTGCGAGGGGCCTCCGTGTGCCAAACATAGGCTGCGGGCACAGCCGCGCCCAAAAATAAGCGCCCGAAGGTTGGGGCGCCAAAGCCTCCCCGCAGAAAAATGCCCAAAAAACGGGTGTGGTATAGCTTTGTGGGGTGGGGCTGGCGAAGTTCGTCCACCAGACTCGGAATGGGGTGAGAATTTGCCAGGGGCCTCCATGTGCCAAAAATGGTATGCGGGCACAGCCGCGTCCAAAAATAAGCCCCAAAGGTCAGGGCACCAAAGCCCCCCTGCGGAAAAATGCCAAAAAAACGGGTGGGGTATAGCCTTGAGGGGTGGGGCTGGCAAAGTTCGTCCGCCGGACTCGGAATGGGGTGGGAATTTGCGAGGGGCCTCTGTGTGCCAAAAATAGGATGCGAGCACAGCCGCGCCCAAAAATAAGCGCCCGAAGGTTGGGGCGCCAAAGCCCCCCTGCTGAAAAATGCCCAAGAAACGGGTGGGCTATGGCCTTGTGGGGTGGAGCTGGCGAAGTTCGTCCGCCAGACTCGGAATGGGGTGAGAATTTGCGAGGGACCTCTGTGTGCCAAAAATAGGATGCGAGCACAGCCGCTCCCAAAAATAAGCACCGAAGGTCGGGGCGCCAAAGCCCCCCTGCGGAAAAATGCCAAAAAAACGGGTGGGCTATAGCCCTGGGGGTGGGGCTGCCGAAGTTCGTCCGCCGGACTCAGAATGGGGCAAGACTTTGCGAGGCATTTCCGTGTGCCAAAAATAGGCCCCGGACACACCCGCGCCGAAAAATAAGTGCCCGAAGGTCGGGGCGCCAGAGCCCCATGCGGAACAATGCCCAAAAAACGGGTGGGATATAATCTGGGGGGGTGGGGTTGGCGAAGTTCGTCCGCCAGACGCGGAATGGGGCGAGACTTTGCGAGGGGTGTCTGTGTCCCAAAAATAGGCCGTGGGCACAGCCGCGCCCAAAAATAAGAGCCCGAAGGTTCGGGCGCCAAAGCCCCCTGCGGAAAAATGCCCAAAAAACGGGCAGCCTATAGCCTTGTGGGGTGGGGCGGGCGAAGTTCGTCCGCCGGACTCGGAATGGGGGGAGACTTTACGAGAGGTCTCCGTGTGCCAAAAATAGGCCGCGGTCACAGCCGTGTCCAAAAATAAGCAACCAAAGGTCGGGGCGCCAAAGCCCCCCTGCGGAAAAATGCTCAAAAAATGGGTGGGCTATAGGTTTGGTGGGTGGGGCTGGCGAAGTTCATCCGCCGGACTCAGAATGGGGAGAGACTATGTGAGGGGCCTCCGTGTGACAAAAATAGGCCGTGGACACAATCGCGCCCAAAAATAAGCGCCCGAAGGTCAGGGCGCCAAAGCCCCCCTGCGGAAAAATGCTCAAAAAACGGGTGGGCTATAGCCTTGGGGGATGGGGCTGGCGAAGTTGGTCCGCTGGACTCGGAATGGGGCGAGATTTTGCGAGGGGCCTCCGTGTGCAGAAAATTGGTCGTAGGCACAGCCGCGCCAAAAAATAAGCTCCCGAAGGTCGGGGCGCAAAAGCCCCCCAGCGGAAAAATGCCCAAAAAACGGGTGGGCTATAACCTTGCGGGGTGGGGCTGGCGAAGTTCGTCCGCCGGACTCGGAATGGGGGGAGACTTTACGAGAGGCCTCCGTGTGACAAAAATAGGCCGCGGACACAATCGCGCCCAAAAAAAAGCGCCCGAAGGTCAGGGCGCCAAAGCCCCCCTGCGGAAAAATGCTCAAAAAACGGGTGGGCTATAGCCTTGGGGGGTGGGGCTGGCGAAGTTGGTCCGCTGGACTCGGAATGGGGCGAAATTTTACGAGGGGCCTCCGTGTGCAGAAAATTGGTCGTAGGCACAGCCGCGCCAAAAAATAAGCTCCCGAAGGTCGTGGCGCCAAAGCCCCCTTGCGGAAAAATGCCCAAAAAACGGGTGGGCTATAACCTTGGGGGGTGGGGCTGGCGAAGTTCGTCCGCCAGACTCGGAATGGGGCGAGACTTTGTGAGGGGCCTCCGTGTACCAAAAATAGGCCGCGGGCACAGCCTTGCCCAAAAATAAGCGCCCATAGGACGGGACGCCAATGCCCCCCTGCGGAAAAATGCCCAAAAAACGGGTGGGTTATAGCCTTGGGGGGTGGGGCCGGCGAAGTTCGTCCGCCGGACTCGGAATGGGGCGAGACTTTGCGAGGGGCCTCCGTGTGCCATAAATAGGCCGCGGGCATAGCCACACCCAAAAATACGCACCTGAAGGACGGGGCGCCAAGGCCCCCCTGCGGAAAAATGCCTAAAAAACGGGTGGGCGATAGCCTTGGGCGGTGGGGCGGGCGAAGTTCGTCCGCCGGACTCGGAATGGGTCGAGACTTTGCGAGGGGCCTCCGTGTGCCAAAAATAGGCCGCGGGTACAGCCGCCCCCAAAAAATAAGCGCCTGAAGGTCGGGGTGCCAAAGCCCCCCTGCGAAAAATGCCCAAAAAACAGGTGGGCTATAGCCTTGGGGGGTGGGGCTGGCGAAGTTCGTCCGCCGGACTCGGACTGGGGTGAGGCTTTGCGAGGGGCCTCCGTGTGCGAAAAATAGGCCGCGGGCACAGCCGCGCCCAAAAATAAGTGCCCGAAGGTCGGGGTGCGAAAGCCCCCCTGCGGAAAAGTGCCTAAAAAACGGGTGGGCTATAGCCTTGGGGGGTGGGGCTGGCGAAGTTTGTTCGCCGGACTTGGAATGGGGTGAGACTTTGCGAGGGGCTGCCGTGTGCCAAAAATAGGCCGCGGGCACAGCCTCACCAAAAAATAAACGCCTGAAGGTTGGGGCGTCAAAGCCCCCCTGCGGAAAAGTGCCTAAAAAACGGGTGGGCGATAGCCTGGAGGGGTGGGGCTGGCGAAGTTCGTCTGCCGGACTCGGAATGGGGCGCGACTTTGCGAGGGGCTGCCGCTGTCTCTTATACACATCTCCCCTGCGGAAAAATGCTCAAAAAATGGGTGGGCTATAGCCTTGGGGGGAGGGGCTGGCGAAGTTCGTCTGCCGGACTCGGAATGGGGCGCGACTTTGCGAGGGGCTGCCGCTGTCTCTTATACACATCTCCCCTGCGGAAAAATGCTCAAAAAATGGGTGGGCTATAGCCTTGGGGGGAGGGGCTGGCGAAGTTCGTCTGCCGGACTCGGAATGGGGCGCGACTTTGCGAGGGGCTGCCGCTGTCTCTTATACACATCTCCCCTGCGGAAAAATGCTCAAAAAATGGGTGGGCTATAGCCTTGGGGGGAGGGGCTGGCGAAGTTCGTCTGCCGGACTCGGAATGGGGCGCGACTTTGCGAGGGGCTGCCGCTGTCTCTTATACACATCTCCCCTGCGGAAAAATGCTCAAAAAATGGGTGGGCTATAGCCTTGGGGGGAGGGGCTGGCGAAGTTCGTCTGCCGGACTCGGAATGGGGCGCGACTTTGCGAGGGGCTGCCGCTGTCTCTTATACACATCTCCCCTGCGGAAAAATGCTCAAAAAATGGGTGGGCTATAGCCTTGGGGGGAGGGGCTGGCGAAGTTCGTCTGCCGGACTCGGAATGGGGCGCGACTTTGCGAGGGGCTGCCGCTGTCTCTTATACACATCTCCCCTGCGGAAAAATGCTCAAAAAATGGGTGGGCTATAGCCTTGGGGGGAGGGGCTGGCGAAGTTCGTCTGCCGGACTCGGAATGGGGCGCGACTTTGCGAGGGGCTGCCGCTGTCTCTTATACACATCTCCCCTGCGGAAAAATGCTCAAAAAATGGGTGGGCTATAGCCTTGGGGGGAGGGGCTGGCGAAGTTCGTCTGCCGGACTCGGAATGGGGCGCGACTTTGCGAGGGGCTGCCGCTGTCTCTTATACACATCTCCCCTGCGGAAAAATGCTCAAAAAATGGGTGGGCTATAGCCTTGGGGGGAGGGGCTGGCGAAGTTCGTCTGCCGGACTCGGAATGGGGCGCGACTTTGCGAGGGGCTGCCGCTGTCTCTTATACACATCTCCCCTGCGGAAAAATGCTCAAAAAATGGGTGGGCTATAGCCTTGGGGGGAGGGGCTGGCGAAGTTCGTCTGCCGGACTCGGAATGGGGCGCGACTTTGCGAGGGGCTGCCGCTGTCTCTTATACACATCTCCCCTGCGGAAAAATGCTCAAAAAATGGGTGGGCTATAGCCTTGGGGGGAGGGGCTGGCGAAGTTCGTCTGCCGGACTCGGAATGGGGCGCGACTTTGCGAGGGGCTGCCGCTGTCTCTTATACACATCTCCCCTGCGGAAAAATGCTCAAAAAATGGGTGGGCTATAGCCTTGGGGGGAGGGGCTGGCGAAGTTCGTCTGCCGGACTCGGAATGGGGCGCGACTTTGCGAGGGGCTGCCGCTGTCTCTTATACACATCTCCCCTGCGGAAAAATGCTCAAAAAATGGGTGGGCTATAGCCTTGGGGGGAGGGGCTGGCGAAGTTCGTCTGCCGGACTCGGAATGGGGCGCGACTTTGCGAGGGGCTGCCGCTGTCTCTTATACACATCTCCCCTGCGGAAAAATGCTCAAAAAATGGGTGGGCTATAGCCTTGGGGGGAGGGGCTGGCGAAGTTCGTCTGCCGGACTCGGAATGGGGCGCGACTTTGCGAGGGGCTGCCGCTGTCTCTTATACACATCTCCCCTGCGGAAAAATGCTCAAAAAATGGGTGGGCTATAGCCTTGGGGGGAGGGGCTGGCGAAGTTCGTCTGCCGGACTCGGAATGGGGCGCGACTTTGCGAGGGGCTGCCGCTGTCTCTTATACACATCTCCCCTGCGGAAAAATGCTCAAAAAATGGGTGGGCTATAGCCTTGGGGGGAGGGGCTGGCGAAGTTCGTCTGCCGGACTCGGAATGGGGCGCGACTTTGCGAGGGGCTGCCGCTGTCTCTTATACACATCTCCCCTGCGGAAAAATGCTCAAAAAATGGGTGGGCTATAGCCTTGGGGGGAGGGGCTGGCGAAGTTCGTCTGCCGGACTCGGAATGGGGCGCGACTTTGCGAGGGGCTGCCGCTGTCTCTTATACACATCTCCCCTGCGGAAAAATGCTCAAAAAATGGGTGGGCTATAGCCTTGGGGGGAGGGGCTGGCGAAGTTCGTCTGCCGGACTCGGAATGGGGCGCGACTTTGCGAGGGGCTGCCGCTGTCTCTTATACACATCTCCCCTGCGGAAAAATGCTCAAAAAATGGGTGGGCTATAGCCTTGGGGGGAGGGGCTGGCGAAGTTCGTCTGCCGGACTCGGAATGGGGCGCGACTTTGCGAGGGGCTGCCGCTGTCTCTTATACACATCTCCCCTGCGGAAAAATGCTCAAAAAATGGGTGGGCTATAGCCTTGGGGGGAGGGGCTGGCGAAGTTCGTCTGCCGGACTCGGAATGGGGCGAGACTTTGCGAGGGGCCTCTGTGTCCCAAAAATAGGAAGCAGGAACAGCCACGCCAAAAAATAAGCACCCGAAGGTCGGGGCACAAAAGCCCCCCTGCGGAAAAATGCCCAAAAAACGCGTGGGCTATAGCCTTGTGGGGTGGGGCGGGCGAAGTCCATCCGCCAGACTCGGAATGGGGCGAGACTTTGCGAGGGGCCTCCGTTTTCCAAAAATAGGCAACGGGCACAGCCTCGCCCAAAAATAAGCACCCGAAGTTCGGGGCGCCAAAGCCCCCTTGCGGAAAAAAGCCCAAAAAACGTGTGGGCTTTAGCCTTTGGGGGGGGGGGGGGGGCCGGCGATGTTCGTCCGCCGGACTAGGAATGGGGCGAGACTTTGCGAGGGGCCTCCGTGAGCCACAAATAGGCCGCGGGTACAGCCGCGCCCAAAAATAAGCGCCCGAAGGTTGGGGCGCCAAAGCCCCCTTGCGGAAAAATGCCCAAAAAACGGGTGGGCTATAGCCTTGGGGGGAGGGGCTGGCGAAGTTCGTCCGCCGGAATTGGAATGAGGCGAGACTTTGCAAAGGGCCTCTGTGTGCCATAAATCGGCCGCGGGCATAGCCACGCCAAAAAAACAAATAAGCCCCCGACAGTCGGGGCGCTAAAGCACACCTGTGGAAAAATGCCCAAAAAACGGGTGGGCTATAGCCTTGGGGGGTGGGGCTGGCGAAGTTCGTCCGCCGGACTCAGAATGGGGCGAGACTTTGCGAGGGGCCTCTGTGTCCCAAAAATAGGAAGCAGGAACAGCCACGCCAAAAAATAAGCACCCGAAGGTCGGGGCACAAAAGCCCCCCTGCGGAAAAATGCCCAAAAAATGGGTGTGCTATAGCCTTGTGGGGTGGGGCGGGCGAAGTTCATCCGCCAGACTCGGAATGGGGCGAGACTTTGCGAGGGGCCTCCGTGTTCCAAAAATAGGCAACCGGCACAGCCTCGCCCAAAAATAAGCGCCCGAAGGTTGGGGCGCCAAAGCCCCCCTGCGGAAGAAATTCCGAAAAAACGGGTGGGCTATAGCCTTGGGGGTGGGGCCGGCGAAGTTCGTCCGCCGGACTCGGAATGGGGCGAGACTTTGCGAGGGGCCTCCGTGTGCCAAAAATAGACTGCGGGCAAAGCCTCGCCGAAAAATAAGCGCCCAGAGGACGGGGCGCCAAAGCCCCCCTGCGGAAAAATGCCCAAGAAACAGGTGGGTTATAGCCATGGGGGGTGGGGCTGGCGAAGTTCGTCCGCCGGACTTGGAATGAGGCGAGACTTTGCAAGGGGCCTCTGTGTGCCATAAATCGGCCGCGGGCATAGCCACGCCAAAAAATAAGTGCCTGAAGGACGGGGCGCCAAAGCCCCCCAGCGGAAAAATGCCCAAAAATTGGGTGGGCGATAGCCTTGAGGGGTGGGGCTGGCGAAGTTCGTCCGCCGGACTCGGAATGGGGCGAGACTTTGCGAGGGGCCTCCGTGACCCAAAAATAGGCCGCGGGTACAGCCGCGCCCAAAAATAAGCGCCCGACGGACGGGGTACCAAAGCCCCCCTGCGAAAAATACCCAAAATACAGGTGGGCTATAGCCTTGGGGGGTGGGGCTGGCGAAGTTCGTCCGCGCGGACTCGGAATGGGGCGAGGCTTTGCGAGGGGCCTCCGTGTGCGAAAAATAGGCCGCGGGCACAGCCGCGCCCAAAAATAAGTGCCCGAAGGTCGGGGTGCCAAAGGCCCCCTGCGGAAAAATGCCCAAAAAATGGGTGGGCTATAGCCTTGTGGGGAGGGGCGGGCGAAGTTCGTCCGCCAGACTCGGAATGGGGTGAGACTTTGCGAGGGGCCTCCGTGTACCATAAATAGGCCGCGGGCATAGCTACGCCAAAAAATAAGTGCCTGAAGGACGGGGCGCCAAAGCCCCCCAGCGGAAAAATGCCCAAAAATTGGGTGGGCGATAGCCTTGGGGGGTGGGGCTGGCGAAGTTCGTCTGCCGGACTCGGAATAGGGCGAGACTTTGCGAGGGGCCTCCGTGAGCCAAAAATAGGCCGCGGGTACAGCCGCGCCCAAAAATAAGCACCCGACGGACGGGGTGCCAAAGCCCCCCTGCG
>MKYO02028846.1:86091-161710 GCA_002013955.2 Citrus medica
GAGACTTTGCGAGGGGCCTCCATGTGCCAAAAATAGGCCGCGGGCACGGCCGCGGCCAAAAATAAGCACTAGAGGGTTGGGGCACCAAAGCCCCGCTGCGCAAAAATGCCCAAAAAACGGGTGGGCTATAACCTTGGGGGGTGGGGCTGGCGAAGTTCGTCCGCCGGACTCGGAATGGGGCGAGACTTTGCGAGGGGCCTCCGTGTGCCAAAAATAGGCCACGGGTACAGTCGTGCCCAAAAATAAGCGCCCGAACGTCGGGGCGCCAAAGCCCCCCTGCGGAAAAATTCCCAAAAAACAGGTGGGTTATAGCCGTGGGGGGTGGGGCTGGCGAAGTTCGTCCGCCGGACTCGGAATGAGGCGAGACTTTGTGAGGGGCCTCCGTGTGCAATAAATAGGCCGCGGGGATAGCCACGCCAAAAAATAAGCACCTGAAGGACGGGGCGCCAAAGCCCCCCACCGGAAAAATTCCCAAAAAACGGGTGTGCGATAGCCTTGGGGGGTGGGGCTGGCGAAGTTCGTCTGCCGGACTCGGAATGGGGCGAGACTTTGCGAGGGGCCTCCGTGTGCCAAAAATAGGCCGCGGGTACAGCCGCGCTAAAAAATAAGCGCCCGAAGGTCGGGGCGCCAGAGCCCCCCTGCCGAAAAATGCCCAAAAAACGGGTGGGCTATAGCCTTGGGGGCTGGGGCTATCGAAGTTCGTCCGCCGGACTCAAAATGGGGCGAGGCTTTGCGAGTGGCCTCCGTGTGACAAAAATAGGCCGTGGGTACAGCCGCGCCCAAAAATAAGTGCCCGAAGGTCGGGGTGCCAAAGCCCCCCTGCGGAAAAATGCCCAAAAATTGGGTGGGCTATAGCCTTGTTGGGTGGGCTGGCGAAGTTCGTCTGCCGGACTCGGAATGGGACGAGACTTTGCAAGGGGCCTCCGTGTTCCAAAAATAGGCCGCGAGCAAAGCAACGCCCAAAAATAAGCGCCCGAAGGTCGGGGCGCCAAAGCCCCCCTATGGAAAAATGCCGAAAAAACGGGTGGGCTATAGCACTGGGGGGTGGGGCTGGCGAAGTTCGTCCGCCGGACTCGGAATGGGGCAATACTTTGCGAGGGGCCTTCGTTTACCAAAAACAGGCCACGGGCAGAGCGGCGCCCAAAAATAAGGGCCCGAAGGTCGGGGCGCCAAAGCCCCCCTGCGCAAAAATACCCAAAAACCGGGTGGGCTATAGCCTTGGGGGGTAGGGCTGGCAACGTCTGTCCGCCGGACTCAGAATGGGGCGAGAGTTTTCGAGTGCCCTCCGTGTGCCAAAAATAGGCCACGGGCACTGCCGCGCCCAAAAGTAAGCGCCAAAGCCCCCCTGCGGGAAAATGCCCAAAAAATGGATGGACTATAGCCTTGGGAGGGGGCGCTGGTGAAGTTCGTCCGCCGGACTCGGAGTGGGACGAGACTTTACGAGCGGCCTCCATGTGCCAAAAATAGGCCACGGGCACTGCCGCGCCCAAAAGTAAGCGCCAAAGCCCCCCTGCGGGAAAATGCCCAAAAAATGGATGGACTATAGCCTTGGGAGGTGGCGCTGGTGAAGTTCGTCCGCCGGACTCGGAGTGGGACGAGACTTTACGAGCGGCCTCCATGTGCCAAAAATAGGACGCGGACACAGCCACGCCCAAAACTAAGCGCCCGAAGGTCGGGGCGCCCAAGCCCCCCTGCGGAAAAATGCCCAAAAAACGGGTGGGCTATAACCTTGGGGGGTGGGGCTGGCGAAGTTCGTCCGCCGGACTCGGAGTGGGACGAGACTTTACGAGCGGCCTCCATGTGCCAAAAATAGGACGCGGACACAGCCACGCCCAAAACTAAGCGCCCGAAGGTCGGGGCGCCCAAGCCCCCCTGCGGAAAAATGCCCAAAAAACGGGTGGGCTATAACCTTGGGGGGTGGGGCTGGCGAAGTTCGTCTGCCGGACTCGGAATGGGGCGAGACTTTGCGAGGGGCCTCCATGTGCCAAAAATAGGCCCTGGACAAACCCGCATCCAAAATTAAGCGCCCGAAGGTCGGGGTGCCAAAGCCCCCCTACGGAAAAATGTCCAAAAAATGGGTGGGCTATAGCCTTGGGGGGTGGGCCTGGCGAAGTTCGTTCGCCGGACTCGGAATGGGGTGAGACTTTGCAAGTGGCCTCCGTGTATCAAAAATAGGCCGCGGACAGAGCGGCGCCCAAAAATAAGCGCCCGAAGGTTGGGGCGCCATAGCCCCCCTGCGCAAAAATGCCCAAAAAATGGGTGGGCTATAGCCTTGAGGGGTAGGGCTGGCAAAGTTCGTCCGCCGGCCTCGGAATGGGGCGAGAGTTTACGAGGGCCCTCCGTGTGCCAAAAATAGGCCACGGGCACTGCCGCGTCCAAAAGTAAGCGCCAAAGGCCCCCTACGGAAAAATGCCCAAAAAACGGGTGGGCTATAGCCTTGGGGGGTGGGGCTGGCGAAGTTCGTCCGCCAGACTCGGAATGGAGCGAGACTTTACAAGGGGCCTCCGTGTTCCAAAAATAGGCTGCAGACACAGCCGCGCCAAAAAATAAGCGCCCGAGGGTCGGGGCGGCAAACACCCCGGCGGAAAAATGCCAAAAAAACGGGTGGGCTATAGCCTTGTTGGGTGGGCTGGCGAAGTTCGTCTGCCGGACTCGGAATGGGACGAGACTTTGCGAGGGGCCTCCGTGTTCCAAAAATAGGCCGCGAGCAAAGCCACGCCCAAAAATAAGCGCCCGAAGGTCGGGGCGCCAAAGCCCCCCTGTGGAAAATTCCCAAAAAACGGGTTGGCTATAGCCTTGGGGGATGGGACTGGCGAAGTTTGTCTGCCGGACTCGGAATGGGGCAAGACTTTGCGAGGGGCCTCCATGTGTGAAAAATAGGCCCTGGACAAACCCGCATCAAAAATTAAGCGCCCAAAGGTCGGGGTGCCAAAGCCCCCCTACGGAAAAATGCCCAAAAAATGGGTGGGCTATAGCCTTGGGGGGTGGGCCTGGCGAAGTTCGTCCGCCGGACTCGGAATGGGGCGAGACTTTGCAAGGGGCCTCCGTGTATCAAAAATAGGCCGCGGACAGAGCGGCGCCCAAAAATAAGCGCCCGAAGGTTGGGGCGCCATAGCCCCCCTGTGCAAAAATGCCCAAAAAATGGGTGGGCTATAGCCTTGGGGGGTGGGGCTGGCGAAGTTCGTCCGCCGGACTCGGAATGGGGCGAGACTTTGCGAGGGGCCTCCGTGTGCCAAAAATAGGCCACGGGCACTGCCGCGCCCAAAAGTAAGTGCCAAAGGCCCCCTGCGGAAAAATGCCCAAAAAACGGGTGGGCTATAGCCTTGGGGGGTGGGGCTGGCGAAGTTCGTCCGCCGGACTCAGAATGGAGCGAGACTTTACAAGGGGCCTCCGTGTGCCAAAAATAGGCCACGGGCACAGCCGCGCCCAAAAAAAACGCCCGAAGGTCAGAAGCCAAAGCCCACTGCGGAAAAAATGCCCAAAAAACGGGTGGGCTATAGCCTTGGGGGGTGGGGATGGCGAAGTTCGTCCACCGGACTCGGAATGGGGCTAGATTTTGTGAGGGGCCTCCATGTGCCAAAAATAGGCCATGGGCACATCCGCGCCGAAAAATAACAGCCCGAAGGTCGGAAGCCAAAGCCCCCCTGCGGAAAAATACCCAAAAAATGGGTGGGCTATAGCCTTAGCGGGTGGGGCTGGCAAAGTTCGTTAGCCGGACTCGGAATGGGACGAGACTTTGCGAGGGGCCTCCGTGTGCCAAAAAAAGGCCACAGGCATAGCCACGCACAAAAATAAGCTCCCGAAGGTTGGGGCGCCAAAGCCCCCCGGCGGAAAAATGCCCAAAAAACGGGTGGGCTATCGCCTTGGGGGGTGGGGCTGGCGAAGTTCATCCGCCAGACTCGGGATGGGGCGAGACTTTGCGGTGGGCCTCCATGTGCCAAAAATAGGCCGCGGGCACAGCCACGTACAGAAAAAAGTTCCCGATGGTCGGGGCGCCAAAGCCCCCTGCGGAAAAATGCCCAAAAAACGAGTGGGCTATAGCCTTGGGGGGTGGGGCTGGCGAAGTTCATCCGCTAGACTCGGAATGGAGAGAGACTTTGCCAGGGGCCTCCGTTTGCCAAAAATAGTCCGCGGGCACAGCCGCGACCAAAAATAAGCTCTCGAAGGTTGGGGGGCCAAAGCCCCCCTGCGGAAAAAAGCCCAGAAAATGGCTGGGCTATAGCCTTGGGGGGTGGGGCTGGCGAAGTTCGTCCGCTAGACTCGGAATGGGGTGAGAATTTGTGAGGGGCCTCCGTGTTCCAAAAATAGGCCGCGTGCACAGCCGCGCCTGAAAATAAGCACCCGAAGGTCGGGGCGCCAAAGCCCCCATGCGGAAAAATGCCCAAAAACAGGGTGGGCTATAGCCTTGGGGGGTGGGGCTGGCGAAGTTCGTCCGCCAGACTCGGAATGGGTCGAGACTTTGCGATGGGCCTCCGTGTGTCAAAAATAGGCCGCAGGCACAGCCGGACCCAAAAATAAGTGCCCGAAGGTCGGGGCGCCAAATCCCCCCTGCGGAAAAATGCCCAAAACACTGGTGGGCTATAGCCTTGGGGGGAGGGGATGACGAAGCTCGTCCGCCGGACTTGTAATGGGGTGAGACTTTGCGAGGGGCCTCCGTGTGCCAAAAATAGGACACGGGTACAGCCGAACCCAAAAATAAGGGCCCGAAGGTCGGGGCGCCAATGCCCCCCTGCGGAAGAATGCCCAAAAAACGGGTGGGCTATAACCTTGGGGGGTTGGGCTGGCGAAGTTCGTCTGCTGGACTCGGAATGGGACGAGACTTTGCGAGGGGCCTCTGTGTGCCAAAAATAGGCCGCGGGCTCAGCCGTACCCAAAAATAAGGGCCCGAAGGTCAGGGCGCCAATGCACCCTGCGGAAAAATGCCCAAAAAACGGGTGCGCTAAAGCCATGGGTGGTGGGGCTGGCTAAGTCCGTCCGCCGGACTCGGAATGGTCAAGACTTTGCGAGGGGCCTCCGTGTGCCAAAAATAGGCCGCGGGCACAGCCGTGCCCAAAAAGAAGCACCTGAAGTTCGGGGCGCCAAACCCCCCCAGCGTAAAAATGCCCAAAAAGCAGGTGGGGTATAGCCTCGGGGGGCTGGCGAAGTTCGTCTGCCGGACTCGGAATGGGGTGAGACTTTGTGAGAGGCCTCCATGTACCAAAAATAGGCCGCGGGCACAGCCGTGCCTAAAAATAAGCGCCCGGAGGTCGGGGCGCCAATGCACCCTGCCGAAAAATGTCCAAAAAACGGGTGTGCTAAAGCCTTGGGTGGTGGGGCTGGCTAAGTTCGTCCGCCGGACTCGGAATGGTCAAGACTATGCGATGGGCCTCCGTGTGCCAAAAATAGGCCACGGGCACAGCCGCGCCCAAAAAGAAGCACCAGAAGGTCGGGGCGCCAAAGCCCCCTGCGTAAAAATGCCCAAAAAACAGGTGGGGTATAGCCTCGGGGGCTGACGAAGTTCGTTTGGCGGACTCGGAATGGAGCGAGACTTTGTGAGAGGCCTCCGTGTACCAAAAATAGGCCGCGGGCACAGCCGCGCCAAAAAATAAGTGCCCGAAGGTCGGGACGTCAAAGCCCCCCGCGGAAAAATGCCCAAAAAATGGGTGGGTTAAAGCCTTGGGGGGTGGGGCTGGCGAAGTTCGTCCGGCGGACTTGGAATGGGGTGAGATTTTGCGAACGGCCTCCGTATGCCAAAAATAGGCCGTGACCACAGCCGCCCCCAAAAATAAGCGACCGAAGGTCTGGGGGCCAAAGCCCTCCTGCGGTAAAATGCCCAAAAAATGGATACGCTACAGCCTTCGGGGGTGGGGCTGGTGAAGTTCATCCGCTGGACGCGGAATTGGACGAGACTTTGTGAGGGGCCTCCATGGGCCAAAAATAGGCCACGAAAACAGCCCGGGGAAAAAATAAGCAGCCGATGGTCGGGGCGCCAAAGCTCCCCTGCGGAAAAATGCCCAAAAAACGGGTGGGCTATAGCCTTGGGGGGTGGGGCTGGTGAAATTCGTCCGCCGGACTTGGAATGGGGCGAGACTTTGCGAGGGGCCTCCGTGTGCCAAAAATAGGCCGCGGGTACAGCCGCGCTAAAAAATAAGCGCCCGAAGGTCGGGGCGCCAGAGCCCCCCTGCCGAAAAATGCCCAAAAAACGGGTGGGCTATAGCCTTGGGGGCTGGGGCTATCGAAGTTCGTCCGCCGGACTCAAAATGGGGCGAGGCTTTGCGAGTGGCCTCCGTGTGACAAAAATAGGCCGTGGGTACAGCCGCGCCCAAAAATAAGTGCCCGAAGGTCGGGGTGCCAAAGCCCCCCTGCGGAAAAATGCCCAAAAATTGGGTGGGCTATAGCCTTGTTGGGTGGGCTGGCGAAGTTCGTCTGCCGGACTCGGAATGGGACGAGACTTTGCGAGGGGCCTCCGTGTTCCAAAAATAGGCCGCGAGCAAAGCCACGCCCAAAAATAAGCGCCCGAAGGTCGGGGCGCCAAAGCCCCCCTGTGGAAAATTCCCAAAAAACGGGTTGGCTATAGCCTTGGGGGATGGGACTGGCGAAGTTTGTCTGCCGGACTCGGAATGGGGCAAGACTTTGCGAGGGGCCTCCATGTGTGAAAAATAGGCCCTGGACAAACCCGCATCAAAAATTAAGCGCCCAAAGGTCGGGGTGCCAAAGCCCCCCTACGGAAAAATGCCCAAAAAATGGGTGGGCTATAGCCTTGGGGGGTGGGCCTGGCGAAGTTCGTCCGCCGGACTCGGAATGGGGCGAGACTTTGCAAGGGGCCTCCGTGTATCAAAAATAGGCCGCGGACAGAGCGGCGCCCAAAAATAAGCGCCCGAAGGTTGGGGCGCCATAGCCCCCCTGTGCAAAAATGCCCAAAAAATGGGTGGGCTATAGCCTTGGGGGGTAGGGCTGGCAAAGTTCGTCCGCCGACCTCGGAATGGGGCGAGAGTTTACGAGGGCCCTCCGTGTGCCAAAAATAGGCCACGGGCACTGCCGCGCCCAAAAGTAAGTGCCAAAGGCCCCCTGCGGAAAAATGCCCAAAAAACGGGTGGGCTATAGCCTTGGGGGGTGGGGCTGGCGAAGTTCGTCCGCCGGACTCAGAATGGAGCGAGACTTTACAAGGGGCCTCCGTGTGCCAAAAATAGGCCACGGGCACAGCCGCGCCCAAAAAAAACGCCCGAAGGTCAGAAGCCAAAGCCCACTGCGGAAAAAATGCCCAAAAAACGGGTGGGCTATAGCCTTGGGGGGTGGGGATGGCGAAGTTCGTCCACCGGACTCGGAATGGGGCTAGATTTTGTGAGGGGCCTCCATGTGCCAAAAATAGGCCATGGGCACATCCGCGCCGAAAAATAACAGCCCGAAGGTCGGAAGCCAAAGCCCCCCTGCGGAAAAATACCCAAAAAATGGGTGGGCTATAGCCTTAGCGGGTGGGGCTGGCAAAGTTCGTTAGCCGGACTCGGAATGGGACGAGACTTTGCGAGGGGCCTCCGTGTGCCAAAAAAAGGCCACAGGCATAGCCACGCACAAAAATAAGCTCCCGAAGGTTGGGGCGCCAAAGCCCCCCGGCGGAAAAATGCCCAAAAAACGGGTGGGCTATCGCCTTGGGGGGTGGGGCTGGCGAAGTTCATCCGCCAGACTCGGGATGGGGCGAGACTTTGCGGTGGGCCTCCATGTGCCAAAAATAGGCCGCGGGCACAGCCACGTACAGAAAAAAGTTCCCGATGGTCGGGGCGCCAAAGCCCCCTGCGGAAAAATGCCCAAAAAACGAGTGGGCTATAGCCTTGGGGGGTGGGGCTGGCGAAGTTCATCCGCTAGACTCGGAATGGAGAGAGACTTTGCCAGGGGCCTCCGTTTGCCAAAAATAGTCCGCGGGCACAGCCGCGACCAAAAATAAGCTCTCGAAGGTTGGGGGGCCAAAGCCCCCCTGCGGAAAAAAGCCCAGAAAATGGCTGGGCTATAGCCTTGGGGGGTGGGGCTGGCGAAGTTCGTCCGCTAGACTCGGAATGGGGTGAGAATTTGTGAGGGGCCTCCGTGTTCCAAAAATAGGCCGCGTGCACAGCCGCGCCTGAAAATAAGCACCCGAAGGTCGGGGCGCCAAAGCCCCCATGCGGAAAAATGCCCAAAAACAGGGTGGGCTATAGCCTTGGGGGGTGGGGCTGGCGAAGTTCGTCCGCCAGACTCGGAATGGGTCGAGACTTTGCGATGGGCCTCCGTGTGTCAAAAATAGGCCGCAGGCACAGCCGGACCCAAAAATAAGTGCCCGAAGGTCGGGGCGCCAAATCCCCCCTGCGGAAAAATGCCCAAAACACTGGTGGGCTATAGCCTTGGGGGGAGGGGATGACGAAGCTCGTCCGCCGGACTTGTAATGGGGTGAGACTTTGCGAGGGGCCTCCGTGTGCCAAAAATAGGACACGGGTACAGCCGAACCCAAAAATAAGGGCCCGAAGGTCGGGGCGCCAATGCCCCCCTGCGGAAGAATGCCCAAAAAACGGGTGGGCTATAACCTTGGGGGGTTGGGCTGGCGAAGTTCGTCTGCTGGACTCGGAATGGGACGAGACTTTGCGAGGGGCCTCTGTGTGCCAAAAATAGGCCGCGGGCTCAGCCGTACCCAAAAATAAGGGCCCGAAGGTCAGGGCGCCAATGCACCCTGCGGAAAAATGCCCAAAAAACGGGTGCGCTAAAGCCATGGGTGGTGGGGCTGGCTAAGTCCGTCCGCCGGACTCGGAATGGTCAAGACTTTGCGAGGGGCCTCCGTGTGCCAAAAATAGGCCGCGGGCACAGCCGTGCCCAAAAAGAAGCACCTGAAGTTCGGGGCGCCAAACCCCCCCAGCGTAAAAATGCCCAAAAAGCAGGTGGGGTATAGCCTCGGGGGGCTGGCGAAGTTCGTCTGCCGGACTCGGAATGGGGTGAGACTTTGTGAGAGGCCTCCATGTACCAAAAATAGGCCGCGGGCACAGCCGTGCCTAAAAATAAGCGCCCGGAGGTCGGGGCGCCAATGCACCCTGCCGAAAAATGTCCAAAAAACGGGTGTGCTAAAGCCTTGGGTGGTGGGGCTGGCTAAGTTCGTCCGCCGGACTCGGAATGGTCAAGACTATGCGATGGGCCTCCGTGTGCCAAAAATAGGCCACGGGCACAGCCGCGCCCAAAAAGAAGCACCAGAAGGTCGGGGCGCCAAAGCCCCCTGCGTAAAAATGCCCAAAAAACAGGTGGGGTATAGCCTCGGGGGCTGACGAAGTTCGTTTGGCGGACTCGGAATGGAGCGAGACTTTGTGAGAGGCCTCCGTGTACCAAAAATAGGCCGCGGGCACAGCCGCGCCAAAAAATAAGTGCCCGAAGGTCGGGACGTCAAAGCCCCCCGCGGAAAAATGCCCAAAAAATGGGTGGGTTAAAGCCTTGGGGGGTGGGGCTGGCGAAGTTCGTCCGGCGGACTTGGAATGGGGTGAGATTTTGCGAACGGCCTCCGTATGCCAAAAATAGGCCGTGACCACAGCCGCCCCCAAAAATAAGCGACCGAAGGTCTGGGGGCCAAAGCCCTCCTGCGGTAAAATGCCCAAAAAATGGATACGCTACAGCCTTCGGGGGTGGGGCTGGTGAAGTTCATCCGCTGGACGCGGAATTGGACGAGACTTTGTGAGGGGCCTCCATGGGCCAAAAATAGGCCACGAAAACAGCCCGGGGAAAAAATAAGCAGCCGATGGTCGGGGCGCCAAAGCTCCCCTGCGGAAAAATGCCCAAAAAACGGGTGGGCTATAGCCTTGGGGGGTGGGGCTGGTGAAATTCGTCCGCCGGACTTGGAATGGGGCGAGACTTTGGGAGGGGCCTCCGTGAGCCAAAACTAGGCCGCGGGCACAGCCTCGCCCAAAAATAAGCACCCGAAGGTCAGGGTGCCAGAGCTACCCTGCGGAAAAATGCCCAAAAAATGGGTGGGCTATAACCTTTTGGGGTGGGGACGGTGAAGTTCGTTCGCCGGACTCAGAATGGGCCTAGACTTTGCGAGGGGCCTCCGTTTGCCAAAAATAGGCCGCGGACACAGCCGCGTCCAAAAATATGTGCCCGAAGGTTGGGGCGCCAAAGCCCCCCTGCGGAAAAATGCCCAAAAAATGGGTACGCTACAGCCTTGGGGGGTGGGGCTGGTGAAGTTCGTCCGCCGGACGCGGAATTGGACGAGACTTTGTGAGGGGCCTCCATGGGCCAAAAATAGGCCACGAGCACAGCCCCGGGAAAAAATAAGCAGCCGATGGTCGGGGCGCCAAAGCCCCCTTGCGGAAAAATGCCCAAAAAACCGGTTTGCTATAGCCTTGGGGGGTGGGGCTGGTGAAGTTCGTCCGCTGGACTCGGAATGGGGCGAGACTTTGCGAGGGGCCTCCGTGAGCCAAAACTAGACCGCGGGCACAGCCGCGCCCAAAAATAAGCACCCGAAGGTCAGGGTGCCAGAGCCACCCTGCGGAAAAATGCCCAAAAAATGGGTGGGCTATAACCTTTGGGGGTGGGGATGGCGATGTTCGTCAACCGGACTCAGAATGGGCCTAGACTTTGCGAGGGGCCTTCGTGTGCCAAAAATAGGCCGCGGACACAGCCGCGTCCAAAAATAAGCGCCCGAAGGTTGGGGCGCCAAAGCCCCCCTGCGGAAAAATGACCAAAAAACGGGTGGGCCGTAGCCTTGGGGGGTGGGGCTGGCGAAGTTCGTCCGCCAGACTCGGAATGGGCGAGACTTTGCGAGGGGCCTCCNGTTCGTCCGCCGGCCTCGGAATGGGGCGAGAGTTTACGAGGGCCCTCCGTGTGCCAAAAATAGGCCACGGGCACTGCCGCGTCCAAAAGTAAGCGCCAAAGGCCCCCTACGGAAAAATGCCCAAAAAACGGGTGGGCTATAGCCTTGGGGGGTGGGGCTGGCGAAGTTCGTCCGCCAGACTCGGAATGGAGCGAGACTTTACAAGGGGCCTCCGTGTTCCAAAAATAGGCTGCAGACACAGCCGCGCCAAAAAATAAGCGCCCGAGGGTCGGGGCGGCAAACACCCCGGCGGAAAAATGCCAAAAAAACGGGTGGGCTATAGCCTTGTTGGGTGGGCTGGCGAAGTTCGTCTGCCGGACTCGGAATGGGACGAGACTTTGCGAGGGGCCTCCGTGTTCCAAAAATAGGCCGCGAGCAAAGCCACGCCCAAAAATAAGCGCCCGAAGGTCGGGGCGCCAAAGCCCCCCTGTGGAAAATTCCCAAAAAACGGGTTGGCTATAGCCTTGGGGGGTGGGGCTGGCGAAGTTTGTCTGCCACACTCAGAATGGGGTAAGACTTTGTGAGGGTCCTCCGTGTGCCAAAAATAGGCCCCGGGCACAGCTGTTCCTGAAGGTCGGGGCACTAAAGCCCCCTGCGGGAAAATGCCCAAAAAACGGGTTGGCTACAGCCATGGGGGGTGTGCTGGCGAAGTTCGTCCGCCGGACTCGGATGGGGGCGAGACTTTGCGAGGGGNTTTACGAGGGCCCTCCGTGTGCCAAAAATAGGCCACGGGCACTGCCGCGCCCAAAAGTAAGTGCCAAAGGCCCCCTGCGGAAAAATGCCCAAAAAACGGGTGGGCTATAGCCTTGGGGGGTGGGGCTGGCGAAGTTCGTCCGCCGGACTCAGAATGGAGCGAGACTTTACAAGGGGCCTCCGTGTGCCAAAAATAGGCCACGGGCACAGCCGCGCCCAAAAAAAACGCCCGAAGGTCAGAAGCCAAAGCCCACTGCGGAAAAAATGCCCAAAAAACGGGTGGGCTATAGCCTTGGGGGGTGGGGATGGCGAAGTTCGTCCACCGGACTCGGAATGGGGCTAGATTTTGTGAGGGGCCTCCATGTGCCAAAAATAGGCCATGGGCACATCCGCGCCGAAAAATAACAGCCCGAAGGTCGGAAGCCAAAGCCCCCCTGCGGAAAAATACCCAAAAAATGGGTGGGCTATAGCCTTAGCGGGTGGGGCTGGCAAAGTTCGTTAGCCGGACTCGGAATGGGACGAGACTTTGCGAGGGGCCTCCGTGTGCCAAAAAAAGGCCACAGGCATAGCCACGCACAAAAATAAGCTCCCGAAGGTTGGGGCGCCAAAGCCCCCCGGCGGAAAAATGCCCAAAAAACGGGTGGGCTATCGCCTTGGGGGGTGGGGCTGGCGAAGTTCATCCGCCAGACTCGGGATGGGGCGAGACTTTGCGGTGGGCCTCCATGTGCCAAAAATAGGCCGCGGGCACAGCCACGTACAGAAAAAAGTTCCCGATGGTCGGGGCGCCAAAGCCCCCTGCGGAAAAATGCCCAAAAAACGAGTGGGCTATAGCCTTGGGGGGTGGGGCTGGCGAAGTTCATCCGCTAGACTCGGAATGGAGAGAGACTTTGCCAGGGGCCTCCGTTTGCCAAAAATAGTCCGCGGGCACAGCCGCGACCAAAAATAAGCTCTCGAAGGTTGGGGGGCCAAAGCCCCCCTGCGGAAAAAAGCCCAGAAAATGGCTGGGCTATAGCCTTGGGGGGTGGGGCTGGCGAAGTTCGTCCGCTAGACTCGGAATGGGGTGAGAATTTGTGAGGGGCCTCCGTGTTCCAAAAATAGGCCGCGTGCACAGCCGCGCCTGAAAATAAGCACCCGAAGGTCGGGGCGCCAAAGCCCCCATGCGGAAAAATGCCCAAAAACAGGGTGGGCTATAGCCTTGGGGGGTGGGGCTGGCGAAGTTCGTCCGCCAGACTCGGAATGGGTCGAGACTTTGCGATGGGCCTCCGTGTGTCAAAAATAGGCCGCAGGCACAGCCGGACCCAAAAATAAGTGCCCGAAGGTCGGGGCGCCAAATCCCCCCTGCGGAAAAATGCCCAAAACACTGGTGGGCTATAGCCTTGGGGGGAGGGGATGACGAAGCTCGTCCGCCGGACTTGTAATGGGGTGAGACTTTGCGAGGGGCCTCCGTGTGCCAAAAATAGGACACGGGTACAGCCGAACCCAAAAATAAGGGCCCGAAGGTCGGGGCGCCAATGCCCCCCTGCGGAAGAATGCCCAAAAAACGGGTGGGCTATAACCTTGGGGGGTTGGGCTGGCGAAGTTCGTCTGCTGGACTCGGAATGGGACGAGACTTTGCGAGGGGCCTCTGTGTGCCAAAAATAGGCCGCGGGCTCAGCCGTACCCAAAAATAAGGGCCCGAAGGTCAGGGCGCCAATGCACCCTGCGGAAAAATGCCCAAAAAACGGGTGCGCTAAAGCCATGGGTGGTGGGGCTGGCTAAGTCCGTCCGCCGGACTCGGAATGGTCAAGACTTTGCGAGGGGCCTCCGTGTGCCAAAAATAGGCCGCGGGCACAGCCGTGCCCAAAAAGAAGCACCTGAAGTTCGGGGCGCCAAACCCCCCCAGCGTAAAAATGCCCAAAAAGCAGGTGGGGTATAGCCTCGGGGGGCTGGCGAAGTTCGTCTGCCGGACTCGGAATGGGGTGAGACTTTGTGAGAGGCCTCCATGTACCAAAAATAGGCCGCGGGCACAGCCGTGCCTAAAAATAAGCGCCCGGAGGTCGGGGCGCCAATGCACCCTGCCGAAAAATGTCCAAAAAACGGGTGTGCTAAAGCCTTGGGTGGTGGGGCTGGCTAAGTTCGTCCGCCGGACTCGGAATGGTCAAGACTATGCGATGGGCCTCCGTGTGCCAAAAATAGGCCACGGGCACAGCCGCGCCCAAAAAGAAGCACCAGAAGGTCGGGGCGCCAAAGCCCCCTGCGTAAAAATGCCCAAAAAACAGGTGGGGTATAGCCTCGGGGGCTGACGAAGTTCGTTTGGCGGACTCGGAATGGAGCGAGACTTTGTGAGAGGCCTCCGTGTACCAAAAATAGGCCGCGGGCACAGCCGCGCCAAAAAATAAGTGCCCGAAGGTCGGGACGTCAAAGCCCCCCGCGGAAAAATGCCCAAAAAATGGGTGGGTTAAAGCCTTGGGGGGTGGGGCTGGCGAAGTTCGTCCGGCGGACTTGGAATGGGGTGAGATTTTGCGAACGGCCTCCGTATGCCAAAAATAGGCCGTGACCACAGCCGCCCCCAAAAATAAGCGACCGAAGGTCTGGGGGCCAAAGCCCTCCTGCGGTAAAATGCCCAAAAAATGGATACGCTACAGCCTTCGGGGGTGGGGCTGGTGAAGTTCATCCGCTGGACGCGGAATTGGACGAGACTTTGTGAGGGGCCTCCATGGGCCAAAAATAGGCCACGAAAACAGCCCGGGGAAAAAATAAGCAGCCGATGGTCGGGGCGCCAAAGCTCCCCTGCGGAAAAATGCCCAAAAAACGGGTGGGCTATAGCCTTGGGGGGTGGGGCTGGTGAAATTCGTCCGCCGGACTTGGAATGGGGCGAGACTTTGGGAGGGGCCTCCGTGAGCCAAAACTAGGCCGCGGGCACAGCCTCGCCCAAAAATAAGCACCCGAAGGTCAGGGTGCCAGAGCTACCCTGCGGAAAAATGCCCAAAAAATGGGTGGGCTATAACCTTTTGGGGTGGGGACGGTGAAGTTCGTTCGCCGGACTCAGAATGGGCCTAGACTTTGCGAGGGGCCTCCGTTTGCCAAAAATAGGCCGCGGGCACAGCCGCGCCCAAAAATAAGCGCCCGAAGGTCGGGGCGCCAAAGCCCCCTTGCGGAAAAATGCCCAAAAAACCGGTTTGCTATAGCCTTGGGGGGTGGGGCTGGTGTAGTTCGTCCGCCGGACGCGGAATTGGACGAGACTTTGTGAGGGGCCTCCATGGGCCAAAAATAGGCCACGAGCACAGCCCCGGGAAAAAATAAGCAGCCGATGGTCGGGGCGCCAAAGCCCCCTTGCGGAAAAATGCCCAAAAAACCGGTTTGCTATAGCCTTGGGGGGTGGGGCTGGTGAAGTTCGTCCGCTGGACTCGGAATGGGGCGAGACTTTGCGAGGGGCCTCCGTGAGCCAAAACTAGACCGCGGGCACAGCCGCGCCCAAAAATAAGCACCCGAAGGTCAGGGTGCCAGAGCCACCCTGCGGAAAAATGCCCAAAAAATGGGTGGGCTATAACCTTTGGGGGTGGGGATGGCGATGTTCGTCAACCGGACTCAGAATGGGCCTAGACTTTGCGAGGGGCCTTCGTGTGCCAAAAATAGGCCGCGGACACAGCCGCGTCCAAAAATAAGCGCCCGAAGGTTGGGGCGCCAAAGCCCCACTGCGGAAAAATGACAAAAAAAAGGGTGGGCCGTAGCCTTGGGGGGTGGGGCTGGCGAAGTTCGTCCACCGGACTCGGAATGGGGCGAGACTTTGCGAGGGGCCTCCGTGTGCCAAAAATAGGCCGCGGGCACAGCCGCGCCCAAAAATAAGTGCCTGAAGGTCGGAGCGCCAAAGCCCCACTGTGGAAAAATGCCCAAAAAACGGGTGGGCTATAGCCTTGGGGGGTGGGGAGGGGTTGGCGAAGTTCGTCCGCCGGACTCGGAATAGGGCAAGACTTCACGAGGGGCCTCCGTGTGCCAAAAATAGGCCGCGGGCACAGCCGTACCCAAAAATAAGTACCCGAAGGTCGGGGCGCCAAAGCCCCCCCGTGGAAAAATGCACAAAAAACGAGTGGGCTATAGCCTTGCGGGGTGGGGTTGGCAAAGTTCGTCCGCCGGACTTGGAATAGGGCGAGACTTTGTAAGGGGCCTCTGTGTGCCAAAAATAGGCCGCGGGCATAGCCGCACCCAAAAATAAGTGCCCGAAGGTCGGGGCGCCAAAGTCCCCCCGCGGAAAAATGCCCAAAAAACGGGTGGCCTATAGCCTTGGGTGGTGGGGCTGGCGAAGTTTGTCCGCCGGACTCGGAATGGGGCGAGACTTTGCGAGGGGCCTCCGTGTGCCAAAAATAGGCCGCGGGCACAGCCGTACTAAAAAATAAGTACCCTAAGGTCGGGGCGCCAAAGCCCCCCCGTGGAAAAATGCACAAAAAACGAGTGGGCTATAGCCTTGCGGGGTGGGGTTGGCAAAGTTCGTCCGCCGGACTTGGAATAGGGCGAGACTTTGTAAGGGGCCTCTGTGTGCCAAAAATAGGCCGCGGGCATAGCCGCACCCAAAAATAAGTGCCCGAAGGTCGGGGCGCCAAAGTCCCCCCGCGGAAAAATGCCCAAAAAACGGGTGGCCTATAGCCTTGGGTGGTGGGGCTGGCGAAGTTTGTCCGCCGGACTCGGAATGGGGCGAGACTTTGCGAGGGGCCTCCGTGTGCCAAAAATAGGCCGCGGGCACAGCCGTACTAAAAAATAAGTACCCTAAGGTCGGGGCGCCAAAGCCCCCCCGTGGAAAAATGCACAAAAAACGAGTGGGCTATAGCCTTGCGGGGTGGGGTTGGCAAAGTTCGTCCGCCGGACTTGGAATAGGGCGAGACTTTGTGAGGGGCCTCTGTATGCCAAAAATAGGCCGCGGGCATAGCCGCACCAAAAAATAAGTACCCGAAGGTCGGGGCGCCAAAGTCCCCCCGCGGAAAAATGCCCAAAAAACGGGTGGCCTATAGCCTTGGGTGGTGGGGCTGGCGAACTTCGTCCGCCGGACTCTGAATAGGGCGAGACTTTGCGAGGGGCCTCCGTGTGCCAAAAATAGGCCGCTGGCACAGCCGTACCCAAAAATAAGTACCCTAAGGTCGGGGCGCCAAAGCCCCCCCGCGGAAAAATGCACAAAAAACGAGTGGGCTATAGCCTTGGGGGGTGGGCTTGGCGAAGTTCGTCCGCCGGACTCTGAATAGGGCGAGACTTTGCGAGGGTCCTCTGTGTGCCAAAAATATGCCGCGGGCACAGCCGCACACAAAAATAAGTGCCCGAAGGTCGGGGTGCCAAAGCCCCACTGTGGAAAAATGCCCAAAAAACGGGTGGGCGATAGCCTTGGGGGGTGGGGTTGGCGAACTTCGTCCGCCGGACTCTGAATAGGGCGAGACTTTGCGAGGGGCCTCCGTATAGGCTCTGTCTCTTATACACATCTCGAGGGGCCTCCGTGTGCCAAAAATAGGCCGCGGGCACAGCCGCGCCCAAAAATAAGTGCCTGAAGGTCGGGGTGCCAAAGCCCCCCTGTGGAAAAATGCCCAAAAAACGGGTGGGCGATAGCCTTGGGGGGTGGGGTTGGCGAACTTCGTCCGCCGGACTCTGAATAGGGCGAGACTTTGCGAGGGGCCTCCGTATAGGCTCTGTCTCTTATACACATCTCGAGGGGCCTCCGTGTGCCAAAAATAGGCCGCGGGCACAGCCGCGCCCAAAAATAAGTGCCTGAAGGTCGGGGTGCCAAAGCCCCCCTGTGGAAAAATGCCCAAAAAACGGGTGGGCGATAGCCTTGGGGGGTGGGGTTGGCGAACTTCGTCCGCCGGACTCTGAATAGGGCGAGACTTTGCGAGGGGCCTCCGTATAGGCTCTGTCTCTTATACACATCTCCTGGGTGGTGGGGCTGCCGAAGTTCGTCTGCCGGACTCGGAATGGGGCGTGACTTTGCGAGGGGCCTCCGTGCGACAAAAATAGGCCGCGGTCACAGCCGCCACCAAAAATAAGTGCCCGAAGGTCGGGGCGCCAAAACCCCCCTGAGGAAAAAAGCCAAAAAAACGGGTGGGCTATTGCCTTGGTGGGTGGGGCTGGCTTAGTTCGTCCACCGTACTTGGAATGGGGTGAGACTTTGCGAGGGGCCTCCGTGTGCCAAAAATAGGCTGCGGGCACAGCCGCGCTCAAAATAAGGGCCCGAAGGTCGGGGCGCCAAAGCCCCCTGCGGAAAAATGCCCAACAAACGGGTACGCTACAGCCTTGGGGGGTTGGGCTGGCGAAGTTCGTCCGCCGGACTCGGAATGGGGCGAGGCACTGTGAGGGGCCTCCGTGTACCAAAAATAGGCTGCGGCCACAGCCGTACCCAAAAATAAGCCCCCGAAGATTGGGGCGCCAAAGCCCCCCTGCGGATAAATGCCCAAAAAACAGGTGGGCTATAGCCTTGGGGGGTGGGGCTGGCAAAGTTCATCCCCCGGACTCGGAATGGGCCGAGACTTTGCGAGGGGCCCCCGTGACCCAAAAATAGCCCACGGGCATAGCCGTACCCAAAAATAAGCGCCCGAAGGTTGGGGCGCCAAAGCCCCCTGCGGAAAAATGCCGAAAAAACGGGTGGGCTACAACCTTGGGGGGTGAGGCGGGCGAAGTTCGTCCGCCGGACTCGGAATTGGGTACGACGTTGCGAGGGGCCTCCGTGTTCCAAAAATGGGCCGTTGGCACAGCCGTACCCTAAAATAAGGGCCCGAAGGTCGGGGCCCCAAAGCCCCCCTGCGGAAAAATACCCAACAAACTGGTGGGCTGTAGCCTTGGTGGGTGGGGCTGGCGTAGTTCGTCCGCCGGAGTCGGAATGGGGCTAGACTTTGCGAGGGGCCTCCGTGTACTAGAATTAGGCCGTGGGCAGAGCCGCGCCCAAAAATAAGCTCCCGAAGGTCGGGGCGCCAAATCCCCCCTGCGGAAAAATGCCGAAAACACGGGTGGGCTATGGCCTTGGGGGGTGGGGCTGGCGAAGTTCGTCCGCCGGACTCGGAATGGGGCGAGACTTTGCGAGGGGCCTCCGTGTACCAAAAATAGGCCGCGGGCATAGCTGTGCCCAAAAATAAGTGCCCGAAGGTCTGGGCGTCAAAGCCCCCCGGCGGAAAAATGCCCACGAAATGGGTGGGCTGTAGCCTTGGGGGGTGGGGCTGGCTAAGTTCGTCCGCCGGACTCGGAATGGGGCGAGACTTGGCGAGGGGCCTCCGAGTGCCAAAACTATACCGCAGGCACAGCCGTGCCCAAAAATAAGCGCCCGAAGGTCGCGGCGCCAAAGCCATCCTCCGCAAAAATGCCCAAAAAACGGGTGGGCTATAGCCTTGGGGGGTGGGGCAGGCGATGTTCGTCCGCCGGACTCGGAGTGGGGCGAGACTTTGCGAGGGTCCTTCGTGTGCCAAAAATAGGCCGCGGGTACAGCCACGCTAAAAAATAAGCGCCCAAAGTTCGGGGCGCCAAGGCCCCCCTGCGGAAAAATGCCTAAAAAACGGGTGGGCTATAGCCTTGGGGGGTGGTATTGGTGAAGTTTGTCCGCCGGACTCGGAATGGGGCAAGACTTGGCGAGGCGCCTCCGAGTAAGCGGCCGAAGGTCGGGGCGCCAAAGCCATCCTCCGCAAAAATGCCCAAAAAACGGGTGGGCTATAGCCTTGGGGGGTGGGGCTGGCGAAGTTCGTCTGCCGGACTCAGAATGGGGTGAGACTTTGCGAGGGGCCTCCATGTGCCAAAAATAGGCCGCAGCCACAGCCGTGCCCAAAAATACGTACCCGAAGGTTGGGGTGCCAATGCCACCCTGCGGAAAAGTGCCCAAAAAATGGGTGGGCTATAGCCTTGGGGGGTAGGGCTGGCGAAGTTCGTCCACCGGACTCGGAATGGGGCGAGACTTTGCGAGGAGCCTCCGTGTGCCAAAAATAGGCCGCGGGCACAGCCGCACCCAAAAATAAGCTGTCTCTTATACACATCTCGGCTGTGCCTGCGGCCTATTTTTGGTACACGGAGGCCCCTCGCAAAGTCTCGCCCCATTCCGAGTCCGGCGGGCGAACTTCGCCAGCCCCACCCCCCAAGGGTATAGCCCACCCATTTTTTGGGTATTTTTCCGCAGGGGGGCTATAGCCTTGGGGGGGGGGGTTGGCGAAGTTCGTCCGCCGGACTCGGAATGGGACGAGACTTTACGAGGGGCCTCCGTGTGCCAAAAATAGGCCGCGGGCACAGCCGCACCCAAAAATAAGCTGTCTCTTATACACATCTCGGCTGTGCCTGCGGCCTATTTTTGGTACACGGAGGCCCCTCGCAAAGTCTCGCCCCATTCCGAGTCCGGCGGGCGAACTTCGCCAGCCCCACCCCCCAAGGGTATAGCCCACCCATTTTTTGGGTATTTTTCCGCAGGGGGGCTATAGCCTTGGGGGGGGGGGTTGGCGAAGTTCGTCCGCCGGACTCGGAATGGGACGAGACTTTACGAGGGGCCTCCGTGTGCCAAAAATAGGCCGCGGGCACAGCCGCACCCAAAAATAAGCTGTCTCTTATACACATCTCGGCTGTGCCTGCGGCCTATTTTTGGTACACGGAGGCCCCTCGCAAAGTCTCGCCCCATTCCGAGTCCGGCGGGCGAACTTCGCCAGCCCCACCCCCCAAGGGTATAGCCCACCCATTTTTTGGGTATTTTTCCGCAGGGGGGCTATAGCCTTGGGGGGGGGGGTTGGCGAAGTTCGTCCGCCGGACTCGGAATGGGACGAGACTTTACGAGGGGCCTCCGTGTGCCAAAAATAGGCCGCGGGCACAGCCGCACCCAAAAATAAGCTGTCTCTTATACACATCTCGGCTGTGCCTGCGGCCTATTTTTGGTACACGGAGGCCCCTCGCAAAGTCTCGCCCCATTCCGAGTCCGGCGGGCGAACTTCGCCAGCCCCACCCCCCAAGGGTATAGCCCACCCATTTTTTGGGCATTTTTCCGCCTGTCTCTTATACACATCTTTCTGAGGGGCCTCCGTGTGCCAAAAATAGGCCGCGGGCACAGCCGCATCCAAATATAAGCGCACGAAGGTCATGGCGCTAAAGCCCCCCCGCCGAAAAATGCCCAAAAAACGGGTGGGCTATAGCTTTGGGGGGTGGGGCTGGCGAAGTTCGTCTGCCGGACTCAGAATGGGGTGAGACTTTGCGAGGGGCCTCCATGTGCCAGAAATAGACCGCGGGCACAGCCGCGCTAAAAAATAAGCGCCCGAAGATCTGGGCTCCAAAGCCCCCCTGCGGAAAAATGCCCGCGAAATGGGTGGGCTATAGCCTTGGGGGGTGGGGCAGGCGAAGTTCATCCGCCGGACTCGGAATGGGGTGAGACTTTGCGAGGGGCCTCCGTGTGCCAAAAATAGGCTGTGGGCACAGCCGCACCCAAAAATAAATGCCTGAAGGTCGGGGCGCCAAAGCCCCCCCGCGGAAAAATGCCCAAAAAACTGGTGGGCTATAGCCTTCGGGGGTGGGGCTGGCGAAGTTCGTCTGCCAGACTCGGAATGGTGTGAGACTTTGCGAGGAGCCTACGTGTGCCAAAAATAGGCCGCGGGCACATTCGTGCCCAAAAATAAGCGCCCGAAGGTTGGGGCGCCAAAGCTCCCCTGCGGAAAAAAGCCTAAAACACGCGTGGGCTATAGCCTTGGGGGGTAGCGCTGGCGAAGTTCGTCCGCCGGACTCGGAATGGGGCGAGACTTTGCGAGGAGCCTCCGTGTGCCAAAAATAGGCCGCGGGCACAGCCTCGCCCGAAAACAAGCGCCCGCAGGTCGGGGCGCCAAAGCCCCCCTGCGGAAAAATGCCGAAAAAACGGGTGGGCTATAGCCTTAGATGTGTATAAGAGACAGGGGCAGAGCCGCGCCCAAAAATAAGCGCCCGAAGGTTGGGGCGCCAAAGCTCCCCTGCGGAAAAAAGCCTAAAACACGCGTGTTTTAGGCTTTTTTCCGCAGGGGAGCTTTGGCGCCCCAACCTTCGGGCGCTTATTTTTGGGCGCGGCTCTGCCCCTGTCTCTTATACACATCTCTCAGAATGGGGCGAGACTTTGCGAGGAGCCTCCGTGTGCCAAAAATAGGCCGTGGGCACAGCCTCGCCCGAAAACAAGCGCCCGAAGGTCGGGGCGCCAAAGCCCCCCAGCAGAAAAATGCCCAAAAAACGGGTGGGCGACAGCCTTGGGTGGCGCTGGCGAAGTTCGTCCGCCGGACGCGGAATGGCATGAGACTTTACGAGGAGCCACCGCGTGCCAAAAATAGGCCGTGGGGACAGCCGAGCTCGAAAATAAGTGCCCGAAGGTTGGGGCGCCAAAGCCACCCTACGGAAAAAAGCCAAAAAAATGCGTGGGCTATAGCCTTGGGGGGTAGGGCTGGCGAAGTTCGTCCGCCGGACTCGGAATGGGGCGAGACTTTGCCAGGGGCCTGCGTGTGCCAAAAATAGGCCGCGGGCACAGCTACGCCTAAAAATAAGCACCTGATAGTCGGGGCGCCAAAGCCCCCCGCGGAAAAATGCCGAAAAAACGGTGGTCTATAGCCTTGGGGGGTGGGGCCGGCGAAGTTCGTCCGCCTGACGCGGAATGGGGCGAGACTTTGCGAGGGGCCTCCGTATAGGCTATGGGCGCAGCCACACCCAAAAATAAGCGCCCGAAGGTCGGGGCGCCAAACTCCCCCTGCGGAAAAATGCCCAAAAAACGGGTGGGCTATAGCCTTGGGGGGTGGGGCTGGCGAAGTTCGTCCGCCGGACTCGGAATGGCGTGAGACTTTGCGAGGAGCCACCGTGCACCAAAAATAGGCCGTGGGGACAGCGGCGCCCGAAAATAAGTGCCCGAAGGTCAGGGCGCCAAAGCCCCCCTGCAGAAAAAAGCCTAAAAAATGCGTGGGCTATAGCCTTGGGGGGTAGGGCTGGCGAAGTTCGTCCGCCGGACTCGGAATGGGGCGAGACTTTGCGAGGGGCCTGCACGCGCCAAAAATTGGCCGCGGGCACAGTTGCGCCTAAAAATAAGCACCTGAAGGTCGGGGTGCCAAAATCCCCCGCGGAAAAATGCCAAAAAAACGGGTGGGCTATAGCCTTGGGGGGTGGGGCTGGCGAAGTTCATCTGCCGGACTCGGAATGGGGCGATACTTTGCGAGGGGCCTCCGTGTGCCAAAAATAGGCCACGAGCACAGCCGCGCCAAAAAATAGGCTCCCGAAGGTCGGGGCGCCAAAGCTCCCCCACGGAAAAATGCCCACAAAACTGGCGGGCTATAGCCTTGGGGGGTGGGGCGGGCGGAGTTCGTCCGCCGAACTCGGAATGGGGTGAGACTTTGCGAGGGGCCTCCATGTGCCATAAATAGGCCGCCAGCACAGCCGCGCTAAAAAATAAGCGCCCGAACGTTGGGGCGCCAAAGCCCCCCTGCGGAAAAATGCCCAAAAAACGGGTGGCGAAGTTCATCCGCCGGACACGGAATGGGACGAGACTTTTAGAGGGGCCTCCGTGTGCCAAAAATAGTCCACGGGCACAGCAACGCCCAAAAATAAGCGCCTGAAGGTCAGGGCGCAAAGGTCCCCCTGCGGAAAATAGCCCAAAAAACTGTTGGGCTATAGCCTTGGGGGGAGGGGTTTGCGAAGTTCGTCAGCCGGACTCCTAATGGGGCGAGACTTTGTCGAGGGGCCTCCGTGTGCAGAAAATAGGCTGCGGCAATAGCCGCGGCCAAACATAAGCACCCGAAGGTCGGGGAACCAAAGCATCCCTGCGGAAAAATGCCGAAAAAACGGGTGGGCTATAGCCTTGGGGGGTGGGGCTGGCGATGTTTGTCCGCCGGACTCGGAATGGGGCGAGAACTTGCGAGGGGCCTCCGTGTATCTAAAATAGGCCGCGGGCAGAGCCGTACCAAAAAATAATTGCCCGAAGGTTGGGGCGCCAAAGCCCCCCTGCAGAAAAATGCCCAAAAAATGGGTGGGCTATAGCCTTGGGGGGTGCGGCTGGCGAAGTTCATCCGCCGGACTCGGAATGGGTTGAGAATTTGTGAGGGGCCTCCGTGTACCAAAAATAGGCCGCAGGCAGAGCTGCTCCCAAAAATAATAGCCCAAAGGTTGGGGCGCCAAAGCCCCCCTGCGGAAAAATACCCAAAAACCGGGTGGGCTATAGCCTTGATGGGTGGGGCTGGCGAAGTTCATCTGCCGGACTCGGAATGAGGCGAGACTATACGAGGGGCCTCCGTGTGCCAAAAATCGTCCACGAGCACAGCCGCGCCAAAAAATAGGTGCCCGAAGGTCGGGGCTCCAAAGCCCCCCTACGGAAAAATGCCCACAAAACGGGTGGGCTATAGCCTTGGGGGGTGGGGCGGGCGGAGTTCGTCCGCCGTACTCAGAATGGGGCGAGACTTTGCGAGGGGCCTTCATGTACCAAAAATAAGACGCCGGCACAGCCCCGCTAAAAAATAAGTGCCCGAACGTCGGGGCGCCAAAGCCCCCCTGCGGAAAAAGGCCCAAAAAACGGGTGGCGAAGTTCATCCGCCGGACTCGGAATGGGGCGAGAACTTGCGAGGGGCCTCCATGTGCCTAAAATAGGCACATGGGCAGAGCCGTACACAAAAATAATTGCCCGAAGGTTGGGGCGCCAAAGCTCCCCTGCGGAAAAAGGCCCAAAAAACGGGTGGCGAAGTTCATCCGCCGGACTCGGAATGGGGCCAGACTTTGCGAGGGGCCTCCATGTGCCTAAAATAGGCACATGGGCAGAGCCGTACACAAAAATAATTGCCCGAAGGTTGGGGCGCCAAAGCTCCCCTGCGGAAAAAGGCCCAAAAAACGGGTGGCGAAGTTCATCCGCCGGACTCGGAATGGGGCCAGACTTTGCGAGGGGCCTCCATGTGCCTAAAATAGGCACATGGGCAGAGCCGTACACAAAAATAATTGCCCGAAGGTTGGGGCGCCAAAGCTCCCCTGCGGAAAAAGGCCCAAAAAACGGGTGGCGAAGTTCATCCGCCGGACTCGGAATGGGGCCAGACTTTGCGAGGGGCCTCCATGTGCCTAAAATAGGCACATGGGCAGAGCCGTACACAAAAATAATTGCCCGAAGGTTGGGGCGCCAAAGCCCCCTGCGGAAAAATGCCGAAAAAACTGGTGGGCTATAGCCTTGGGGCGTGGGGCTGGCGAAGTTCGCCCGCCGGACTCGGAATGGGGCGAGACTTTGAGAGGGATCTCCATGTGCCAAAAATAGGCCGCGGGCAGTACCGCGCCCAAAAATAATGCCCAACGGTCGGAGCGCCAAAGCCCCCCTGTGGAAAAATGCCCAACAAAAGGGTGGGCTATAGCCTTGGGGCGTGGGGCTGGCGAAGTTCGTCCGCTGGACTCGGAATGGGTCGAGACTTGGCAAGGGGCCTCCCTGTGCCAAAAATAGGCCGCGGGCACAGCCGCACCCAAAAATAAGCGCCCGAAGGTCGGGGTGGAGCGAGACTTTGCGAGGGGCCTCCGTGTGCCAAAAATAGGCCGCGGGTACAGCCGGGCCCAAAAATAATCACCCGAAGGTCGGGGCGCCGAAGCCCCCCGGGGGAAAAATGCCCAAAAAATGGGTGGGCTATAGCGTTGAGGTGTGGGGCTGGCGAAGTTCGTCCGCCGGACTCGGAATGGGGCCAGACTTTGCGAGGGGCCTCCGTGTGCCAAATATAGGCCGCGGGCAGAGCTGCACCCAAAAATAATCACCTGAAGGTCGGGGCGCCAAGGCCCCCCTGCGGAAAAATGCCCAAGAAAAGGGTGGGTGATAGCCTTGGGGGGTGGGGCCGGCGAAGTTCATCCGCCGGACTCGGACTGGGAGATGTGTATAAGAGACAGGCCTTGGGGGGTGCGGCTGGCGAAGTTCGTCCGCCGGACTCGGAATGGGGCCAGACTTTGCGAGGGGCCTCCGTGTGCCAAATATAGGCCGCGGGCAGAGCTGCACCCAAAAATAATCACCTGAAGGTCGGGGCGCCAAGGCCCCCCTGCGGAAAAATGCCCAAGAAAAGGGTGGGTGATAGCCTTGGGGGGTGGGGCCGGCGAAGTTCATCCGCCGGACTCGGAATGGGGTGAGACTTTGCGAGGGGCCTCCGTGTGCCAAATATAGGCCGCGGGCAGAGCTGCACCCAAAAATAATCACCTGAAGGTCGGGGCGCCAAGGCCCCCCTGCGGAAAAATGCCCAAAAAATGGGTGGGCTATAGCGTTGAGGTGTGGGGCTGGCGAAGTTCGTCCGCCGGACTCGGAATGGGGCCAGACTTTGCGAGGGGCCTCCGTGTGCCAAATATAGGCCGCGGGCAGAGCTGCACCCAAAAATAATCACCTGAAGGTCGGGGCGCCAAGGCCCCCCTGCGGAAAAATGCCCAAAAAAAGGGTGGGTGATAGCCTTGGGGGGTGGGGCCGGCGAAGTTCATCCGCCGGACTCGGACTGGGGCGAGACTTTACGACGGGCCTCCGTGTGTCAAAAATAGGCCGCGGGTACAGTTGCGCCCAAAAATAAGCGCCCGAAGGTCGGGGCGCCAAAGTCCCCCGCGGAAAAATACCCAAAAAACGGGTGGGCTATAGCCTTGGGGGTAGGGCCGGCGAAGTTCGTCCGCCGGACTCAGAATAGGGTGAGGCTTTTCGAGGGGCCTCCGTGTGCCCAAAATAGGCCGCGGGCAGAGCCGCACCCAAAAATAAGCACCCGAAGGTCGGGGCGCCAAATCCCCCCTGCGGAAAAATGCCCAAAAAACGGGTGGGCTATAGCCTTGGGGGGTGGGGCTGGCGAAGTTCGTCCGCCGGACTCGGAATGGGGCGAGACTTTGCGAGGGGCCTCCGTGTGCCAAAAATAGGCTGCGGGCACAGCCGCGCTCTAAAATAAGGGCCCGAAGGTCGGGGCGCCAAAGCCCCCCTGCGGAAAAATGCCCAAAAAATGGGTGGGCTATAGCCTTGGGGGGTGGGGCTGGCGAAGTTCGTCCGCCGGACTCGGAATGGGGCGAGACTTTGCGAGGGGCCTCCGTGTGCCAAAAATAGGCTGCGGGCACAGCCGCGCTCTAAAATAAGGGCCCGAAGGTCGGGGCGCCAAAGCCCCCCTGCGGAAAAATGCCCAAAAAATGGGTGGGCTATAGCCTTGGGGGGTGGGGCTGGCGAAGTTCGTCCGCCGGACTCGGAATGGGGCGAGACTTTGCGAGGGGCCTCCGTGTGCCAAAAATAGGCTGCGGGCACAGCCGCGCTCTAAAATAAGGGCCCGAAGGTCGGGGCGCCAAAGCCCCCCTGCGGAAAAATGCCCAAAAAATGGGTGGGCTATAGCCTTGGGGGGTGGGGCTGGCGAAGTTCGTCCGCCGGACTCGGAATGGGGCGAGACTTTGCGAGGGGCCTCCGTGTGCCAAAAATAGGCTGCGGGCACAGCCGCGCTCTAAAATAAGGGCCCGAAGGTCGGGGCGCCAAAGCCCCCCTGCGGAAAAATGCCCAAAAAATGGGTGGGCTATAGCCTTGGGGGGTGGGGCTGGCGAAGTTCGTCCGCCGGACTCGGAATGGGGCGAGACTTTGCGAGGGGCCTCCGTGTGCCAAAAATAGGCTGCGGGCACAGCCGCGCTCTAAAATAAGGGCCCGAAGGTCGGGGCGCCAAAGCCCCCCTGCGGAAAAATGCCCAAAAAATGGGTGGGCTATAGCCTTGGGGGGTGGGGCTGGCGAAGTTCGTCCGCCGGACTCGGAATGGGGCGAGACTTTGCGAGGGGCCTCCGTGTGCCAAAAATAGGCTGCGGGCACAGCCGCGCTCTAAAATAAGGGCCCGAAGGTCGGGGCGCCAAAGCCCCCCTGCGGAAAAATGCCCAAAAAATGGGTGGGCTATAGCCTTGGGGGGTGGGGCTGGCGAAGTTCGTCCGCCGGACTCGGAATGGGGCGAGACTTTGCGAGGGGCCTCCGTGTGCCAAAAATAGGCTGCGGGCACAGCCGCGCTCTAAAATAAGGGCCCGAAGGTCGGGGCGCCAAAGCCCCCCTGCGGAAAAATGCCCAAAAAATGGGTGGGCTATAGCCTTGGGGGGTGGGGCTGGCGAAGTTCGTCCGCCGGACTCGGAATGGGGCGAGACTTTGCGAGGGGCCTCCGTGTGCCAAAAATAGGCTGCGGGCACAGCCGCGCTCTAAAATAAGGGCCCGAAGGTCGGGGCGCCAAAGCCCCCCTGCGGAAAAATGCCCAAAAAATGGGTGGGCTATAGCCTTGGGGGGTGGGGCTGGCGAAGTTCGTCCGCCGGACTCGGAATGGGGCGAGACTTTGCGAGGGGCCTCCGTGTGCCAAAAATAGGCTGCGGGCACAGCCGCGCTCTAAAATAAGGGCCCGAAGGTCGGGGCGCCAAAGCCCCCCTGCGGAAAAATGCCCAAAAAATGGGTGGGCTATAGCCTTGGGGGGTGGGGCTGGCGAAGTTCGTCCGCCGGACTCGGAATGGGGCGAGACTTTGCGAGGGGCCTCCGTGTGCCAAAAATAGGCTGCGGGCACAGCCGCGCTCTAAAATAAGGGCCCGAAGGTCGGGGCGCCAAAGCCCCCCTGCGGAAAAATGCCCAAAAAATGGGTGGGCTATAGCCTTGGGGGGTGGGGCTGGCGAAGTTCGTCCGCCGGACTCGGAATGGGGCGAGACTTTGCGAGGGGCCTCCGTGTACCAAAAATAGGCCGCGGGCACAGCTGCGCCCAAAAATAAGCGCCCGAAAGTCGGTACGCCAAAGCCCCCCCGTGGAAAAATGCCGAAAAAGCGGGTGGGCTATAGCCTTGGGGGGTGGGGCTGGCGAAGTTCGTCCGCCGGACTGGGAATGGGGCGAGACTTTTCGAGGGGCCTCCGTATAGGCTGCGGGTGCATCCGCGCCCAAAAATAAGCGCCCGAAGGTCGGGGCGCCAAAGTCCCCCAGCGGAAAAATGCCCAAAAATCGGGTGGGCTAAAGCCTTGGGGGGGGGGGGCGAAGTTTGTCCGCCGGGTTCGGAATTGGGGGAGACTTTTTGAGGGGCCTCCGTGTATGAAAAATACGCCACGGGTACAGCCACGCGCAAAAATAAATGCCCGAAGGATGGGGCGCCAAAGCCCCCCTGCAGGAAAATTCCCAAAAAATGGGTGGGCTATAGCCTTGGGGGTTGGGGCTGGCAAAGTTCTTCTGCCGGACTCGGAATGGGGTGAGACTTTGCTAGTGGCCTCCGTGTGCCAAACATAGGCCGCGGACACAGCCGCACCCAAAAATAAGCACCCGAAGGTCAGGGCGCCGAAGCCCCCTTGCGGAAAAATGCCCAAAAAACGGGTGGGCTATAGCCTTGTGGGGTGGGGCTGGCGAAGTTCGTCCGCCGGACTCGGAATGGGGCAAGACTTTGGGAGGAGCCACCGTGCGCCAAAAATAGTCCATCGGCAAAGCCGCGCCCGAAGGTCGGGGCGCCAAAGCCCCCCAGCAGAAAAATGCCCAAAAAACGGGTGGGCGACAGCCTTGGGGGGTGGGGCTGGCGAAGTTCGTCCGCCGGACTCGGAATGGCGTGAGACTTTACGAGGAGCCACCGCGTGCCAAAAATAGGCCGTGGGGACAGCCGAGCCCGAAAATAAGCGCCCGAAGGTTGGGGCGCCAAAGCCACCCTACGGAAATAGCGCTGGCGAAGTTCGTCCGCCGGACTCGGAATGGGGCGAGACTTTGCGAGGGGCCTGTGCGTGCCAAAAATAGGCCGAGGGCACAGCTACGCCTAAAAATAAGCACCTGAAGGTTGGGGCGCCAAAGCCCCCCCGCGGAAAAATGCCGAAAAAACGGTGGTCTATAGCCTTGGGGGGAGGGGCTTGCGAAGTTAGATGTGTATAAGAGACAGGGCACAGCCGCGCCAAAAATAAGCACCTGAAGGTGGGGGCGCCAAAGCCCCCCTGCGGAAAAATGCCCAAAAAACGGGTGGGCTATAGCCTTGGGGGGTAGGGCTGGCGAAGTTCGTCCGCCGGACTCGGAATGGCGTGAGACTTTGTGAAGAGCCACCGTGCACCAATAATAGGCCGTGGGGACAGCCGCGCCCGAAAATAAGTGCCCGAAGGTCAGGGCGCCAAAGCCCCCCTGCGGAAAAATACCCAAAAAATGGGTGGGCTATAGCCTTGGGGGGTGGGGCGGGCGGAGTTCGTCCGCCGTACTCAGAATGGGGTGAGACTTTGTGAGGGGCCTTCATGTACCAAAAAGAAGACGCCGGCACAGCCCCGCTAAAAAATAAGTGCCCGAACGTCGGGGCACCGAAGCCCCCCTGCGGAAAAATGCCCAAAAAATGGGTGGGCTATAGCCTTGGGGGGTGGGGCGGGCGGAGTTCGTCCGCCGTACTCAGAATGGGGTGAGACTTTGTGAGGGGCCTTCATGTACCAAAAAGAAGACGCCGGCACAGCCCCGCTAAAAAATAAGTGCCCGAACGTCGGGGCACCGAAGCCCCCCTGCGGAAAAATGCCCAAAAAATGGGTGGGCTATAGCCTTGGGGGGTGGGGCGGGCGGAGTTCGTCCGCCGTACTCAGAATGGGGTGAGACTTTGTGAGGGGCCTTCATGTACCAAAAAGAAGACGCCGGCACAGCCCCGCTAAAAAATAAGTGCCCGAACGTCGGGGCACCGAAGCCCCCCTGCGGAAAAATGCCCAAAAAATGGGTGGGCTATAGCCTTGGGGGGTGGGGCGGGCGGAGTTCGTCCGCCGTACTCAGAATGGGGTGAGACTTTGTGAGGGGCCTTCATGTACCAAAAAGAAGACGCCGGCACAGCCCCGCTAAAAAATAAGTGCCCGAACGTCGGGGCACCGAAGCCCCCCTGCGGAAAAATGCCCAAAAAATGGGTGGGCTATAGCCTTGGGGGGTGGGGCGGGCGGAGTTCGTCCGCCGTACTCAGAATGGGGTGAGACTTTGTGAGGGGCCTTCATGTACCAAAAAGAAGACGCCGGCACAGCCCCGCTAAAAAATAAGTGCCCGAACGTCGGGGCACCGAAGCCCCCCTGCGGAAAAATGCCCAAAAAATGGGTGGGCTATAGCCTTGGGGGGTGGGGCGGGCGGAGTTCGTCCGCCGTACTCAGAATGGGGTGAGACTTTGTGAGGGGCCTTCATGTACCAAAAAGAAGACGCCGGCACAGCCCCGCTAAAAAATAAGTGCCCGAACGTCGGGGCACCGAAGCCCCCCTGCGGAAAAATGCCCAAAAAATGGGTGGGCTATAGCCTTGGGGGGTGGGGCGGGCGGAGTTCGTCCGCCGTACTCAGAATGGGGTGAGACTTTGTGAGGGGCCTTCATGTACCAAAAAGAAGACGCCGGCACAGCCCCGCTAAAAAATAAGTGCCCGAACGTCGGGGCACCGAAGCCCCCCTGCGGAAAAATGCCCAAAAAATGGGTGGGCTATAGCCTTGGGGGGTGGGGCGGGCGGAGTTCGTCCGCCGTACTCAGAATGGGGTGAGACTTTGTGAGGGGCCTTCATGTACCAAAAAGAAGACGCCGGCACAGCCCCGCTAAAAAATAAGTGCCCGAACGTCGGGGCACCGAAGCCCCCCTGCGGAAAAATGCCCAAAAAATGGGTGGGCTATAGCCTTGGGGGGTGGGGCGGGCGGAGTTCGTCCGCCGTACTCAGAATGGGGTGAGACTTTGTGAGGGGCCTTCATGTACCAAAAAGAAGACGCCGGCACAGCCCCGCTAAAAAATAAGTGCCCGAACGTCGGGGCACCGAAGCCCCCCTGCGGAAAAATGCCCAAAAAATGGGTGGGCTATAGCCTTGGGGGGTGGGGCGGGCGGAGTTCGTCCGCCGTACTCAGAATGGGGTGAGACTTTGTGAGGGGCCTTCATGTACCAAAAAGAAGACGCCGGCACAGCCCCGCTAAAAAATAAGTGCCCGAACGTCGGGGCACCGAAGCCCCCCTGCGGAAAAATGCCCAAAAAATGGGTGGGCTATAGCCTTGGGGGGTGGGGCGGGCGGAGTTCGTCCGCCGTACTCAGAATGGGGTGAGACTTTGTGAGGGGCCTTCATGTACCAAAAAGAAGACGCCGGCACAGCCCCGCTAAAAAATAAGTGCCCGAACGTCGGGGCACCGAAGCCCCCCTGCGGAAAAATGCCCAAAAAATGGGTGGGCTATAGCCTTGGGGGGTGGGGCGGGCGGAGTTCGTCCGCCGTACTCAGAATGGGGTGAGACTTTGTGAGGGGCCTTCATGTACCAAAAAGAAGACGCCGGCACAGCCCCGCTAAAAAATAAGTGCCCGAACGTCGGGGCACCGAAGCCCCCCTGCGGAAAAATGCCCAAAAAATGGGTGGGCTATAGCCTTGGGGGGTGGGGCGGGCGGAGTTCGTCCGCCGTACTCAGAATGGGGTGAGACTTTGTGAGGGGCCTTCATGTACCAAAAAGAAGACGCCGGCACAGCCCCGCTAAAAAATAAGTGCCCGAACGTCGGGGCACCGAAGCCCCCCTGCGGAAAAATGCCCAAAAAATGGGTGGGCTATAGCCTTGGGGGGTGGGGCGGGCGGAGTTCGTCCGCCGTACTCAGAATGGGGTGAGACTTTGTGAGGGGCCTTCATGTACCAAAAAGAAGACGCCGGCACAGCCCCGCTAAAAAATAAGTGCCCGAACGTCGGGGCACCGAAGCCCCCCTGCGGAAAAATGCCCAAAAAATGGGTGGGCTATAGCCTTGGGGGGTGGGGCGGGCGGAGTTCGTCCGCCGTACTCAGAATGGGGTGAGACTTTGTGAGGGGCCTTCATGTACCAAAAAGAAGACGCCGGCACAGCCCCGCTAAAAAATAAGTGCCCGAACGTCGGGGCACCGAAGCCCCCCTGCGGAAAAATGCCCAAAAAATGGGTGGGCTATAGCCTTGGGGGGTGGGGCGGGCGGAGTTCGTCCGCCGTACTCAGAATGGGGTGAGACTTTGTGAGGGGCCTTCATGTACCAAAAAGAAGACGCCGGCACAGCCCCGCTAAAAAATAAGTGCCCGAACGTCGGGGCACCGAAGCCCCCCTGCGGAAAAATGCCCAAAAAATGGGTGGGCTATAGCCTTGGGGGGTGGGGCGGGCGGAGTTCGTCCGCCGTACTCAGAATGGGGTGAGACTTTGTGAGGGGCCTTCATGTACCAAAAAGAAGACGCCGGCACAGCCCCGCTAAAAAATAAGTGCCCGAACGTCGGGGCACCGAAGCCCCCCTGCGGAAAAATGCCCAAAAAATGGGTGGGCTATAGCCTTGGGGGGTGGGGCGGGCGGAGTTCGTCCGCCGTACTCAGAATGGGGTGAGACTTTGTGAGGGGCCTTCATGTACCAAAAAGAAGACGCCGGCACAGCCCCGCTAAAAAATAAGTGCCCGAACGTCGGGGCACCGAAGCCCCCCTGCGGAAAAATGCCCAAAAAATGGGTGGGCTATAGCCTTGGGGGGTGGGGCGGGCGGAGTTCGTCCGCCGTACTCAGAATGGGGTGAGACTTTGTGAGGGGCCTTCATGTACCAAAAATAAGACGCCGGCACAGCCCCGCTAAAAAATAAGTGCCCGAACGTCGGGGCACCGAAGCCCCCCTGCGGAAAAATGCCCAAAAAACGGGTGGCGAAGTTCATCCGCCGGACTCGGAATGGGGCGAGAACTTGCAAGGGGCCTCCAAGTGCCTAAAATAGGCCGTGGGCAGAGCCGTACCCAAAAATAATTGCCCGACGGTTGGGGCGCCAAAGCCCCCCTGCGGAAAAATGCCCAAAAAATGGGTGGGCGATAGCCTTGGGGCGGGGGGATGGCGAAGTTCGTCCGCCGGAGTCGGAGTGGGGTGAGACTTTGCGAGGGGCCTCCGTGTACCAAAAATAGGCCGCGGGCACAGCCGCGCCCAAAAATAAGCACCCGACGGTTGGGGCGCCAAAGCTCCCCTGCGGAAAAATGCCCCAAAAATGGGTGGGCTATAGCCTTGGGAGGTAGGGCTGGCGATGTTCATCCGCCGTACTCGGAATGGGGCGAGACTTTACGAGGGGACTCCGTGTGCCAAAAATAGGCTGCGGGCACAGCCGCGGCCAAAAATAGGAGCCCGAAGGTTGGGGCGCCAAAGCTCCCCTGCGGAAAAATGCCCAGAAAATGGGTGGGCTATAGCCTTGGGAGGTAGGGCTGGCGATGTTCATCCGCCGTACTCGGAATGGGGCGAGACTTTTCGAGGGGTCTCCGTGTGCCAAAAATAGGCCGCGGGCAGTACCGCGCCCAAAAATAATGCCCAACGGTCGGAGCGCCAAAACCCCCCTGTGGAAAAATGCCCAACAAAAGGGTGGGCTATAGCCTTGGGGGGTGGGGCTGGCGAAGTTCGCCCGCCGGACTCGGAATAGGGCGAGACTTTGAGAGGGATCTCCATGTGCCAAAAATAGGCCGCGGGCAGTACCGCACCCAAAAATAATGCCCAACGGTCGGAGCGCCAAAACCCCCCTGTGGAAAAATGCCCAACAAAAGGGTGGGCTATAGCCTTGGGGGGTGGGGCTGGCGAAGTTCGTCCGCCGGACTCGGAATGGGGTGAGACTTTACGAGGGGCCTCCGTATGCCAAAAATAGGCCGCGGCCACAGCCGCGCCCAAAAATAAGCGCCCGATCGTCGGGACGCCGAAGCCCCCCGGCGGAAAAATGCCCAAAAAATGGGTGGGTTATAACCTTGGGGGTGGGGCTGGGGAAGTTCATCCGCCAAACTCGGAATGGGGCGAGACTTTATGAGGGCCTCCGTATGCCAAAAATAGGCCGCGGCCACAGCCGCGCCCAAAAATAAGCGCCCGAAGGTCGGGGTGGAGCGAGACTTTGCGAGGGGCCTCCGTGTGCCAAAAATAGGCCGCGGGCACAGCCGCGCCCAAAAATAAGCACCCGAAAGGTCGGGGCGCCAAAGCCCCCCCCTGCGGAGAAATGTCCAAAAAACGGGTAAGCTATAGCCTTGAGGGGTGGGGCTGGCGAAGTTCGTCCGCCGGACTCGGAATGGGGCGAGACTTTGCGAGGGGCCTCCGTGTGCCTAAAATAGGCCACAGGAACAGCCTCGGCAAAAAATAAGCGCCCGAAGGTCGGGGACCCAAAGCCCCCCTGCGGAAAAACGCCCAAAAAACGGGTTTGCTATATCCTTGGGGGGGGGGGCTGGCGAAATTCGTCCGCCGGACTCGGAATGGGGTGAGACTTTACGAGGGGCCTCCGTGTGCCAAAAATAGGCCGCGGGCACAGCCGCGCCCAAAAATAAGCACCCGAAAGGTCGGGGCGCCAAAGCCCCCCCCTGCGGAGAAATGTCCAAAAAACGGGTAAGCTATAGCCTTGAGGGGTGGGGCTGGCGAAGTTCGTCCGCCGGACTCGGAAAGGGGCGAGACCTGTCTCTTATACACATCTCTTCGCCCGCCCCACCCCCCAAGGCTATAGCCCACCCGTTTTTTGGGCATTTTTCCGCAGGGGGGCTTTGGCGCCCCGACCTTCGGGCGCTAATTTTTGGGCGTGGCCATCCTCGCGGTCTATTTTTGGCACATAGAGGCGCCTCTCAAAGTCTCGCCCCTTTCCGAGTCCGGCGGACGAACTTCGCCACCGCCACCCCCAAGGCTATAGCCTGTCTCTTATACACATCTCATGTGGAAAAATGCCCAAAAAACGGGTAGGCTATAGCCTTGGTGGTGGGGTGGCGAAGTTCGTCCGCCGAACTCGGAAAGGGGCGAGACTTTGAGAGGCGCCTCTATGTGCCAAAAATAGACCGCGAGGATGGCCACGCCCAAAAATTAGCGCCCGAAGGTCGGGGCGCCAAAGCCCCCCTGCGGAAAAATGCCCAAAAAACGGGTGGGCTATAGCCTTGGGGGTGGCGGTGGCGAAGTTCGTCCGCCGGACTCGGAAAGGGGCGAGACTTTGCGAGGGGCATCCATGTGCCAAAAATAGACTGCGGGCACAGACACGCCCAAAAATAAGCACCCAAAGGTCGGGGCGCCAAAGCCCCCCTGCGGAAAAATGCCCAAAAAACAGGGGGCTATAGCCTTGGGGGGTGGGGCTGGCGAAGTTCATCCGCCGCACTCGGAATGGGGCGAGACTTTGCAAGGGGTCTCCGTCTGCGAAAAATTGGCCGGGGCACAGCCGCACCCAAAAACAAGCGCTCGAAGGTCGGGGTGCCAAAGTCCCCATGTGGAAAAATGCCCAAAAAACGGATGGGCTATAACCTTGGGGGGTGGGGCTGGCGAAGTTCGAATGCCGGACTCGGAATGGGGCGAGACTTTGCGAGGGGCCTACTTGTGCCAAAAATAGGCCGCGGGCACAGCCGCACCCAAAAATAAGCGCCCGAAGGCCAGGGCGCCAAAGCCCCCCTGCGGAAAAATGCCCACAAAACGGGTGGGCTATAGACTTGGGGGGTGGGTCAGGCGAAGTTCGTCCGCCGGACTCAGAATAGGGCGAGACTTTACGAGGGGCCTCCGTGTCGCAAAAATAGGCTACGGGCATAGCCGTGCCCAATAATAAGTGCCCGAAGGTCAGGGCGCCAAAGCCCCGCTGCGGAAAAATGCCCAAAAAACGGGTGGGCTATAGCCTTGGGGGGTGGGGCTGGCAAAGTTCGTCCGCCAGACTCGGAATGGGGTGAGACTTTGCGAGGGGCCTCCGTGCGCCAAAAATAGGCCGCGGGCACAGCCGCGCCCAAAAAAAAGCGTCCGTAGGTCAGGGCGTCAAAGTCCCCCTGCGGAAAAATGCCCAAAAAACGGGTGGGCTATAGCCTTGGGGGGTGGGGCTGGCGAAGTTCGTCCGCAGGACTCGGAATGGGGTGAGACTTTGCGAGGGGACTCCGTGTGCTAAAAATAGGCGGTGGGCACAGCCGCGCCCAAAAATAAGCACCCGAAGGTCGGTGTACCGAAGCCCCCCTTCGGAAAAATGCTCAAAAAACGGGTGGGCTATTGCCTTGCGGGGTGGGGCTGGAGAAGTTCGTCCGCCGGACTCGAAATAGGGCGAGACTTTGCGAGGGGCCTACGTGCGCCAAAAATAGGCCACGGGCACAGTCGCGCACAAAAATAAGTGCCCGAAGGTCGCGGCGCCAAGGCCCCCCTGCGGAAAAATGTCCAAAAAATGGGTGGGCTATAGCCTTCGGGGGTGCGGCTTGCGAAGTTCGTTCGCCGGACTCGGAATGGGGCTAGACTTTACGAGGGGCCTACGTGCGCCAAAAATAGGCCACGGGCACAGTCGCGCACAAAAATAAGTGCCCGAAGGTCAGGGCGCCAAAGCCCCCCTGCAGAAAAATGCCCAAAAACTGAGTGGGCCATAGCCTTGGGGGGTGGGCCTGGCGAACTTTGTCCGCCGGGCTCGGAATGGGGCGAGACTTTCCGAGGGGACTCCGTGTACCAAAAATAGACCGCGGGCACCGCCGCGCCCAAAAATAAGCGCCCGAAGGTCGGGGCGCCAATGCCGCCCTGCGGAAAAATACCCAAAAAACGGGTGGGCTATAGCCTTCGGGGGTGGTGCTGGCAAATTTCATCCGCCGAACTCGAAATGGGGCGAGACTTTGCAAGGGTCCTCCGTGTACCGAAAATACCCCGCGGGCACGGCCGTGCCAAAAAATAAGCACAACACAGCCGCGCCCAAAAATAAGCGACCGAAGGTCGGGGCACCAAAGCCCCCCTGCGGAAAAATGCCCAAAAAATGGGTGGGCTATAGCCTTGGGGGGTGGGGCGGGCGAAGTTCGTCCGCCGGACTCGGAATGCGGGGAGACATTGCGAGGGGCCTCCATGTGCCAAAAATATGCCGCGGACACAGCCACGCCCAAAAATAAGCGCCTGAAGGTCGGTGCACCAAAGCCCCCCTTCGGAAAAATGCTCAAAAAACGGGTGGGCTATTGCCTTGGGGGGTGGGGCTGGAGAAGTTCGTCCGCCGAACTCGGAATGGGTCGAGACTTTGCGAGGGGCCTCCATGTGCCAAAAATGGGCCGTGGCACAGCCGCGGCCAAAAATAATCGCCCGAAGGTCGGGGAGCCAAGGCCCCCTTGCGGAAAAATGCCCAAAAAACGGGTGGGTTATAGCCTTCGAGGGTGGGGCTTACGAATTTCGTTTGCCGGACTCGGAATGGGGCGAGACATTGCGAGGGGCCTCTGTGTGCCAAAAATATGCCGCGGGCACAGCCGCGCCCAAAAAGAAGCGCCCGATGTTCGGGGCACCAACGCCCCCCTGCAAAAAAATAGCCAAAAAACGGGTTGGCTATAGCCTTGAGGGGTGGGGCTGGCGAAGTTCGTCCGCCGGACTCGGAATGGGGCGAGACTTTGCGAGGGGCCTTTGTATACCTAAAATAGGCCGTGACACAGCCGCGTCCAAAAATAAGCGCCCGAAGGTCGGGGCGCCAAACCCCCTGCAGAAAAATGCCCAAAAACCGGGTGGGCTATAGCCTTGGGGGGTGGGGCTGGCGAAGTTCGTCCGCCGGACTCGGAATGGGGTGAGACTTTGTGAGGGGCCTTCGTGTGCCAAAAATAAGCCCCCGAAGGTTGGGCCGCCAATGCCCACCTGGGTAAAAATGCCCAAAAAACGGATGGGCTACAGCCTTGGGGGGTGGGGCTGGCGAAGTTCGTCCGCCGGACTCGGAATGGGGTGAGACTTTACGAGGGGCCTCCGTGTGCCAAAAATAGGCCGTCGGCACAGCCGCACCGAAATGTCGGGGCACCAAAGCCCCCCTACAGAGAAATGTCCCGAAAACGGGTAAGCTATAGCCTTGAGGGGTGGGGCTGGCGAAGTTCGTCCGGCGGACTCGGAATGGGTCGAGACTTTGCGAGGGGCCTCCGTGTGCCAAAAATAGGCCGCAGGAACAGCCACGGCAAAAAATAAGCACCCGAAGGTCGGGGCCCCAAAGCCCCCCTGCGGAAAAACGCCCAAAAAACAGTGTGCTATATCCTTGGGGGGTGGAGCTGGCGAAGTTCGTCCGCCGAACTCGGAATGGGGCGAGACTTTGCGAGGGGCCTCCGTGTGCCAAAAATAGGCTGAGATGTGTATAAGAGACAGGCCTTGGGGCGTGGGGCTGGCGAAGTTCGTCCGCCGAACTCGGAATGGGGCGAGACTTTGCGAGGGGCCTCCGTGTGCCAAAAATAGGCTGAGATGTGTATAAGAGACAGGCCTTGGGGCGTGGGGCTGGCGAAGTTCGTCCGCCGAACTCGGAATGGGGCGAGACTTTGCGAGGGGCCTCCGTGTGCCAAAAATAGGCTGAGATGTGTATAAGAGACAGGGGCGAGACTTTGCGAGGGGCCTCCGTGTGCCAAAAATAGGCTGAGATGTGTATAAGAGACAGGGCTATAGCCTTGGGGGTGGTGGTGGCGAAGTTCGTTCGCCGGACTCGGAAAGGGATGAGACTTTGCGAGGGGCCTCCATGTGCCAAAAATAGACTGCGGGCAGAGCCACACCCAAAAATAAGCACCCAAAGGTCGGGGCGCCAAAGCCACCCTACGGAAAAATGCCCAAAAAACGGGTGGGCTATAGCCTTGGGGGATGGGGCTCGCGAAGTTCGTCCGCCGGATTCGGAATGGGGCGAGACTTTGCGAGGGACCTCCGTGTGCCAAAAATTGGCCGGGGCACAGCCGCGCCCAAAAATAAGCGCTCGAAGGTCGGGGCGCCAAAGCCCCCTGCGGAAAAATGCCCAAAAAACGGGTGGGCTATAGCCTTGGGGGGTGGGGCTGGCGAAGTCCGTCCGACGGACTCGGAATGGGGCGAGACTTTGCGAGGGGCCTCCATGTGCTAAAAATAGGCCGCGGGCATGGCCGCGCCCAAAAATAAGCAGCCGAAGGTCGGGGAACCGAAGCCCCCCTACGGAAAAATGCCCAAAAAATGGGTGGGCTATAGCCTTGGGCGCTGGGGCTGGCGAAGTTCGTCCGCCGGACTCGGAATGGGGCGAGACTTTGCGAGGGGCCTCCGTATACCAAAAATAGGCCGCGGGCACGGCCGTAACAAAAAATAAGCGCCCGAAGGTCGGGTCGCCAAAGCCCCCCCGTGGAAAAATGCCCAAAAAACGGGTGGGCTATAGCCTTGGGGGGTGGGGCTGGCGAAGTTCGTCCGCAGGACTCGGAATGGGAAGAGTCTTTGCCAGGACACTCCGTGTACTAAAAATAGGCCGCGGGCACAGCCGTGCCCAAAAATCAGCACCCGAAGGTCGGGGCACCAAAGCTCCCCTGCGGAAAAATACCCAAAAAACGGGAGGGTTATAGCCTTGGGGGTGGGGTGGCAAAGTTCGTCCGCTGGACTCGGAATGGGGCGAGACTTTGTGAGGGGCCTCCGTGTGCCAAAAATAGGCCGCGGGCATGGCCACGCCCAAAAATTAGCGCCCGAAGGTCGGGGTGCCAATGCCCCCCCTGTGGAAAAATGCCCAAAAAACGGGTGGGCTATAGGCTTGGGGGGTGGGGCTGGCGAAGTTCGTCCGCCGGACTCGGAATGGGGCGAGACTTTGTGAGGGGCCTCCGTGTGCCAAAAATAGCCCACGGGCACAGCTGCGCCCAAAAAGAAGCCTCTGAAGGTCGGGGCGCCAATGCCCCCCCGCGGAAAAATGCCCAAAAACGGGTGGGTTATAGCTTGGGGGGTGGGGCTGGCGAAGTTCATCCGCCGGACTCGGAAAGGGGCGAGACTTTGCGAGGGTCCTTCGTTTCCCAAAAATAGGCCGTGGGTATGGCCACACCCAAAAATTAGCGCCCGAAGGTCGGGACGCCAAAGCCCCCCCTGCGGAAAAATGCCCAAAAAACGGGTGGGCTATAGCCTTGGGGGTTGGGTGGCGAAGTTCGTCCGCCGGGCTCGGAAAGGGGTGAGACTTTGCGAGTTGCCTTCGTTTGCCAAAAATAGGCCGCGGGATGGCCACACCCAAAAATTAGTGCCCGAAGGTCGGGGCGCCAAAGCCCCCCCTGCGGAAAAATGCCCAAAAAACGGGTGGGCTATAGCCTTAGGGGTGGGGGTGGCGAAGTTCCTCCGCCGGACTCGGAATATGGTAAGATTTTGTGAGGGGCCTCCGTGTGCCAAAAATAGGTCATAGGCACAGCCGCGCCGAAAGGTCGGGTGGCCAAAGCCCCCCTGCGGGGAAATGCCCAAAAAACGGGTGGGCTATAGCCCTGAGGGGTGGGGCTGGCGAAGTTCGTCTGTCGGACTCGGAATGGGTCGGGACTTTGCGAGGGGCCTCCATGTGCCAAAAATAGGCCGCGGACATAGTCGCGGCCAAAAATAAGTGCCCGAAGGTCGGGGCGCCAAAGCCCCTCTGCGGAAAAACGCCCAAAAAACGGGTGTGCTATATCCTTGGGGGGTGGAGCTGGCGAAGTTCATCCACCGGACTCGAAATGGGGCGAGACTTTGTGTGGGGCCTCCGTGTGCCAAAAATAGGCTGCGGGCACAGCCGCGTCCAAAAATAAGCGACCAAAGGTCGGGGCGCCAAAGCCCCCCCTGCGGAAAAATGCCCAAAACACGGATGGGCTATAGCCTTGGGGGTGGGGATGCGAAGTTCATCCGCCGGACTCGGAAAGGGGTGAGACTTTGCGAGGGGCCTCCGTGTGCCAAAAATAGGCCACGGGCATGGCCATGCCCAAAAATTAGCGTCCGAAGGTCGGGGCGCCAAAGCCCCCCCTGCGGAAAAATGCCCAAAAAACGGGTGGGCTATAGCCTTGGGGGTGGGGGTGGCGAAGTTCGTCCGCCGGACTCGGAAAGGGGCGAGACTTTGCAAGGGGCCTCCGTGTGCCAAAAATAGACTGCAGGCACAGCCACGACAAAAAATAAGAACCCAAAGGTCGGGGCGCCAAAGCCCTCCCGCGGAAAAATGCCCAAAAAACGGGTGGGCAATAGCCTTAGGGGTTGGGGCTGGCGAAGTTCTTCCGCCGGACTCGGAAAGGGGCGAGACTTTACAAGGGGCCTCCGTGTGCCAAAAAATAGGCCGCGGGCATGGCCACGCCCAAAAATTAGCGCCCGAAGTTCCGGGCGCCAAAGCCCCCCCTGCGGAAAAAAGCCCAAAAAACGGGTGGGCTATTGCCTTGGGGGTGGGGGTGGCAAAGTTCGTCCGCCGGACTCGGAAAGGGGCAAGAATTTACGAGGGGCCTCCGTGTGCCAAAAATAGGCCACGGGCATGGCCACGCCCAAAAATTAGCGCCCGAAGGTCCGGGCGCCAAAGCCCCCCCTGCGGAAAAAAGCCCAAAAAACGGGTGGGCTATTGCCTTGGGGGTGGGGGTGGCGAAGTTCGTTCGGCGGACTCGGAATGGGGTGAGACATTGCGAGGGGCGTCTGTGTGCCAAAAATAAGCCGCGGGCACAGCTGCGCCCAAAAAGAATCGCCCGATGTTCGGGGCACCAACGCCCCCCTGCAAAAAAATAGGCAAAAAACGGGTTGGCTATAGCCTTGAGGGGTGGGGCTGGCGAAGTTCGTCCGCCGGACTCGGAATGGGGCGAGACTTTGCGAGGGGCCTCTGTGTACCTAAAATAGGCCGTGACACAGCCGCGGCCAAAAATAAGAGCCCGAAGGTCGGGGCGCCAAACCCCCTGCAGAAAAATGCCCAAAATCTGGGTGGGCTATAGCCTTGGGGGTGGGGGTGGGGTGGCGAAGTTCGTCCGCCGGACTCGGAATGGGGCGAGACTTTGTGAGGGGCCTTCGTGTGCCAAAAATAAGCCCCCGAAGGTCGGGCCGCCAATGCCCACCTTGGGGGGTGGGGCTGGCGAAGTTCGTCCGCCGGACTCGGAATGGGGTGAGACCTTGCGAGGGGCCTCCGTGTGCCAAAAATAGGCCGTGGGCACAGCCGCGCCGAAATTTCGGGGCGCCAAAGTCCCCCTACGGAGAAATGTCCAAAAAACGGGTAAGCTATAGCCTTGAGGGGTGGGGCTGGCGAAGTTCAAATGCCGGACTCGGAATGGGGCGAGACTTTGCGAGGGGCCTCCGTGTGCCAAAAATAGGCCGTGGGCACAGCCGCGCCGAAATTTCGGGGCGCCAAAGTCCCCCTACGGAGAAATGTCCAAAAAACGGGTAAGCTATAGCCTTGAGAGATGTGTATAAGAGACAGGGGGGAGCTTTGGCGCCCCGACCTTCGGGCCCTTATTATTGGTTACGGCTGTGTCCGCGGCCTCCGTGTGCCAAAAATAGGCCGTGGGCACAGCCGCGCCGAAATTTCGGGGCGCCAAAGTCCCCCTACGGAGAAATGTCCAAAAAACGGGTAAGCTATAGCCTTGAGAGATGTGTATAAGAGACAGGGGGGAGCTTTGGCGCCCCGACCTTCGGGCCCTTATTATTGGTTACGGCTGTGTCCGCGGCCTCCGTGTGCCAAAAATAGGCCGTGGGCACAGCCGCGCCGAAATTTCGGGGCGCCAAAGTCCCCCTACGGAGAAATGTCCAAAAAACGGGTAAGCTATAGCCTTGAGAGATGTGTATAAGAGACAGGGGGGAGCTTTGGCGCCCCGACCTTCGGGCCCTTATTATTGGTTACGGCTGTGTCCGCGGCCTCCGTGTGCCAAAAATAGGCCGTGGGCACAGCCGCGCCGAAATTTCGGGGCGCCAAAGTCCCCCTACGGAGAAATGTCCAAAAAACGGGTAAGCTATAGCCTTGAGAGATGTGTATAAGAGACAGGGGGGAGCTTTGGCGCCCCGACCTTCGGGCCCTTATTATTGGTTACGGCTGTGTCCGCGGCCTCCGTGTGCCAAAAATAGGCCGTGGGCACAGCCGCGCCGAAATTTCGGGGCGCCAAAGTCCCCCTACGGAGAAATGTCCAAAAAACGGGTAAGCTATAGCCTTGAGAGATGTGTATAAGAGACAGGGGGGAGCTTTGGCGCCCCGACCTTCGGGCCCTTATTATTGGTTACGGCTGTGTCCGCGGCCTCCGTGTGCCAAAAATAGGCCGTGGGCACAGCCGCGCCGAAATTTCGGGGCGCCAAAGTCCCCCTACGGAGAAATGTCCAAAAAACGGGTAAGCTATAGCCTTGAGAGATGTGTATAAGAGACAGGGGGGAGCTTTGGCGCCCCGACCTTCGGGCCCTTATTATTGGTTACGGCTGTGTCCGCGGCCTCCGTGTGCCAAAAATAGGCCGTGGGCACAGCCGCGCCGAAATTTCGGGGCGCCAAAGTCCCCCTACGGAGAAATGTCCAAAAAACGGGTAAGCTATAGCCTTGAGAGATGTGTATAAGAGACAGGGGGGAGCTTTGGCGCCCCGACCTTCGGGCCCTTATTATTGGTTACGGCTGTGTCCGCGGCCTCCGTGTGCCAAAAATAGGCCGCGGACACAGCCGTAACCAATAATAAGGGCCCGAAGGTCGGGGCGCCAAAGCCCCTCTGTGGAAAAATGCCCAAAAAACGGGTGGGCTATAGCCTTGGGGGGTGGGGCTGGTGAAGTTCAAATGCCGGACTCGGAATGGGGCGAGACTTTGCAAGGGGCCTCCGTGCGCCAAAAATAGGCCGCGGGCTAAGCCGCGCACAAAAATAAGCGGCCGAAGGTCAGGGCGCCAAAGCCCCCCTGTAGAAAAATGCTGAAAAATGAGTGGACCATAGCCTTGGGGGGTTGGAGCGGGCGAAGTTCGTTCGCCGGACTCGGAATGGGGCGAGACATTGCGAGGGGCCTCTGTGTGCCAAAAATAGGCCGCGGGCACAGCCGCGCCCAAAAATAAGCTCCCGATGGTCGGGGCGCCAACGCCCCCTGCCAAAAAATAGCCAAAAAACGGGTTGGCTATAGCCTTGGGGCGCCAACGCCCCATGTTCGGGGCGCCAACGCCCCCTGCCAAAAAATAGCCAAAAAATGGGTTGGCTATAGCCTTGGGGGGTGGGGCTGGCGAAATTCGTCCGCCGGACTCGGAATGGGGCGAGACTTTGCGAGGGGCCTCCGTGTGCCTAAAATAGGCCGTGGCGCAGCCGCGCCCGAAGGTCGGGGCGCCAAGGCCTCCCTGCGGAAAAATGCCCAAAAAACGGGTGGGCTATAGCCTACGGGGGTGGGGCTTGCGAATTTCATTCGCCGGACTCGGAATGGGGCGAGACTTTGCGAGGGGCCTCCGTACGCCAAAAGTAGGGCGTGGGCACAGCCGCTCACAAAAATAAGCGCCCGAAGGTCAGGGCGCCAACGCCCCCTGCAGAAAAATAGCCAAAAAAACGGGTGGGCTATAGCCTTGGGGCGTGGGGCTGGCGAAGTTTGTCCGCCAAACTCGGAATGGGGTGAGACTTTACGAGGGGCCTCCGTGTGCCAAAGATAGGCCGTTGGCGCAGCCGCGCCCAAAAAAAAGCGCCCAAAGGTCAGGGCGCGAAAGCCCCCCTGCGGAAAAATGCCCAAAAAACGGGTGGGCTATAGCCTTGGGGGGTGGGGCTGGCGAAGTTCGAATGCCGGACTCGGAATGGGGCGAGACTTTGCGAGGGGCCTCCGTACGCCAAAAGTAGGCCGTGGGAACAGCCGCTCACAAAAATAAGCGCCCGAAGGTGAGGGCGCCAACGCCCCCTGCAGAAAAATAGCCAAAAAACGGGTGGGCTATAGCCTTGGGGCGTGGGGCTGGCGAAGTTTGTCCGCCAGACTCGGAATGGGGTGAGACTTTACGAGGGGCCTCCGTGCGCCAAAGATAGGCCGTTGGCGCAGCCGCGCCCAAAAAAAAGCGCCCAAAGGTCAGGGCGCCAAAGCCCCCCTGCGGAAAAATGCCCAAAAAACGGGTGGGCTATAGCCTTGGGGAGTGGGGCTGGCGAAGTTCGTCCGCCGGACTAGGAATGGGGTGAGACTTTGCGAGGGGACACCGTGTGCTAAAAATAGGTGGCGGGCACATCCGCGCCCAAAAATAAGTGGCCGAAGGTCGGGGCGCCAAAGCCCCCCTGCGGAAAAATGCCCAAAAAATGGGTGGGCTATAGCCTTGGGGGGTTGGGATGGCAAAGTTCGTCCGCCGGGCTCGGAATGGGGCGAGACTTTCCGAGGGGACTCCGTGTACCAAAAATAGGCCGTGGCCACAGCCGTGACCAAAAATAAGCACCTGAAGGTCGGGGCGCCAAACCCCCCTGCGGAAAAATGCCCAAAAAACGGGTGGGCTATAGCCTTGGCGGGTGGGGCTGGCGAAGTTCGTCCGCCGGATGCGGAATGAGGCGAGTCTTTGCGAGGGGCCTCTGTGTGCTAAAAACAGGTGGTGGACACAGCCATGCCCAAAAATAAGCACCCGAAGGTCGGGGCACCAAAGCCCCCGCTGGAAAAATGCCCAAAAAACGGGTGGACTTTAGCCTTGGGTGGTGGGGCAGGCGAAGTTCGTCCGCCGGACTTGGAAAGGGGTGAGACTTTACGAGGGGCCTCCGTGTACCAAAAATTGGCCGCGGAGATAGCAGCGCCCAAAAATAAGCGCCCGAAGGTCGGATCGCCAAAGCCCCCCTGCGGAAAAATGCCCAAAAAACGGGTGGCCTTTAGCCTTGGGGGGTGGGGCCGGAGAAGTTCGTCCGCCGGACTCGGAATGGGGCGAGACTTTGCGAGGGGACTCCGTGTGCCAAAAATAGGCCGTGGACACAGCCGCGCCCAATAATAAGAGCTCGAAGGTCGGAGCGCCAAAGGCACCCTGCGGACAAATGCACAAAAAACGGGTGGCGCTATAGCCTTGGGGGGTGGGGCTGCGGAAGTTCGTCCGCCGCGAACTTCGGACTCGGAATGTGGTGAGACTTTAGGAGGGGCCTCCGTGTGCTAAAAGTAGGGCGCGGGCACAGCCGCGCCGAAAAATAAGCACCCGAAGGTCGGGGCCCCAAAGACCCCCTGCGGAAAAATGTCCAAAAAATGGGTGGGCTATAGCCTTGGGGGTGGGGGTGTTGAAGTTCGTCCGCTGGACTCGGAAAGGGGTGAGACTTTGCGAGGGGCCTCCGTGTGCCAAACATAGACTGTGGGCACGGCCACGCCAAAAAATTAGCCAGCGAAGGTCGCCGCGCCAAAGCCCCCTTGCGGAAAAATGCCCACAAAACGGGTGGGCTATAGCCTTGGGGGGTGGGGCTGGCGAAGTTCGTCCGCCGGACTCGGAATGGGGCGACATTTTGCGAGGGGCCTCCGTGTTCCAGAAATAGGCCGGGGGCACAGCCGCGCCCAAAAATAAGTGCCCAAAGGTCGGGGCGCCAAAGCCCCCCTGCGGAAAAATGCCCAAAAAAGGGGTGGGCTATAGCCTTGGGGGGTGGGGCTGGCGAAGTTCGTCTGCCGGACTCGGAATGGGGCGAGACTTTGCGAGGGGCTGTCTCTTATACACATCTGCACCAAAGTCCCCCTGCGGAAAAATGCCCAAAAAACGGGTGGGCTATAGCCTTGGCGGGTGGGGCTGGCGAAGTTCGGCCGCCGGACGCGGAATGAGGCGAAACTTTGCGAGGGGCCTCCGTGTGCTAAATATAGGGCGCGGACAAAGCCGTACCAAAAAATAAGCGCCCGAAGGTCGGGGCGCCAAAGCCCCCCTAGATGTGTATAAGAGACAGGGCTATAGCCTTGGGGGGTGGGGCTGGCGAAGTTCGTCTGCCGGACTCGGAATGGGGCGAGACTTTGCGAGGGGCTGTCTCTTATACACATCTGCACCAAAGTCCCCCTGCGGAAAAATGCCCAAAAAACGGGTGGGCTATAGCCTTGGCGGGTGGGGCTGGCGAAGTTCGGCCGCCGGACGCGGAATGAGGCGAAACTTTGCGAGGGGCCTCCGTGTGCTAAATATAGGGCGCGGACAAAGCCGTACCAAAAAATAAGCGCCCGAAGGTCGGGGCGCCAAAGCCCCCCTAGATGTGTATAAGAGACAGGGCTATAGCCTTGGGGGGTGGGGCTGGCGAAGTTCGTCTGCCGGACTCGGAATGGGGCGAGACTTTGCGAGGGGCTGTCTCTTATACACATCTGCACCAAAGTCCCCCTGCGGAAAAATGCCCAAAAAACGGGTGGGCTATAGCCTTGGCGGGTGGGGCTGGCGAAGTTCGGCCGCCGGACGCGGAATGAGGCGAAACTTTGCGAGGGGCCTCCGTGTGCTAAATATAGGGCGCGGACAAAGCCGTACCAAAAAATAAGCGCCCGAAGGTCGGGGCGCCAAAGCCCCCCTAGATGTGTATAAGAGACAGGGCTATAGCCTTGGGGGGTGGGGCTGGCGAAGTTCGTCTGCCGGACTCGGAATGGGGCGAGACTTTGCGAGGGGCTGTCTCTTATACACATCTGCACCAAAGTCCCCCTGCGGAAAAATGCCCAAAAAACGGGTGGGCTATAGCCTTGGCGGGTGGGGCTGGCGAAGTTCGGCCGCCGGACGCGGAATGAGGCGAAACTTTGCGAGGGGCCTCCGTGTGCTAAATATAGGGCGCGGACAAAGCCGTACCAAAAAATAAGCGCCCGAAGGTCGGGGCGCCAAAGCCCCCCTAGATGTGTATAAGAGACAGGGCTATAGCCTTGGGGGGTGGGGCTGGCGAAGTTCGTCTGCCGGACTCGGAATGGGGCGAGACTTTGCGAGGGGCTGTCTCTTATACACATCTGCACCAAAGTCCCCCTGCGGAAAAATGCCCAAAAAACGGGTGGGCTATAGCCTTGGCGGGTGGGGCTGGCGAAGTTCGTCCGCCGGACGCGGAATGAGGCGAAACTTTGCGAGGGGCCTCCGTGTGCTAAATATAGGGCGCGGACAAAGCCGTACCAAAAAATAAGCGCCCGAAGGTCGGGGCGCCAAAGCCCCCCTACGGAAAAATGCCCAAATAACGGGTGGACTTTAGCCTTGGGGGGTGGTGCTGGAGAAATTAGTCCGCCGGACTCAAAATGGGGCGAGACTTTGCGAGGGGCCTCCGTGTGCCAAAAACAGGCCGCGGGCACAGCCGCGCCCAAAAATAAGTGCCCGAAGGTCTGGGCGCCAAAGCCGTCCTGCAGTAAAATGCCAGAAAAACGAGTGGGCCATAGCCTTGGGGGGTGGGGATGGCGAAGTTCGTCCGCCGGACTCGGAATGTGGAGACTCTTTCCGAGAGGTCTACGTGTGCCAAAAATAGACCGCGGGCACAGCCGCGTCCAAAAATAATCGCCCAAAGGTCGGGGCGCCAAAGCCCCCCGACGGAAAATTGCCCAAAAAACGTGTGGGCTATAGCCTTGGGGGGTGGGGTTGGCGAAGTTCGTCCGCCGGACTCGGAATGCGGCGAGACTTTGCTAGGGGCCTCCGTGTGCCAAAAATAGGACGCGGGCACAGCCACACCCAAAAATAAGCGCCCGATGGTCGGGGCACCATGGCCCCCCTGCGGAAAAATGTACAAAAAACGGGTGGGCTATAGCCTTGGGTGGTGGGGAAGGCGAAGTTCGTCCGCCGGACTCGGAAAGGGGTGAGACTTTGCGAGGGGCCTCCTTGTACCAAAAATTGGCCGCGGAGATAGCAGCGCCCAAAAATAAGCGCCCGAAGGTCGGGGCGCCAAAGCTCCCCTGCGGAAAAATGCCCAAAAAACGGGTAGCCTTTATCCTTGGGGGGTGGGGCCGGAGAAGTTCGTCCGCCGGACTCGGAATGGGGCGAGACTTTGCGAGGGGCCTCCTTGTACCAAAAATTGGCCGCGGAGATAGCAGCGCCCAAAAATAAGCGCCCGAAGGTCGGGGCGCCAAAGGCACCCTGCGGAAAAATGCACAAAAAATGGGTGGGCGATAGCCTTGGGGGGTGGGGTTGCGGAAGTTCGTCCGCCGCGAACTTCGGACTTGGAATGTGGCGAGACTTTATGAGGGGCCTCCGTGTGCTAAAAGTAGGGCGCGGGCACAGCCGCGCTGAAAAATAAGCACCCGAAGGTCGGGGCCTGTCTCTTATACACATCTCGGAATGGGGTGAGACTTTGCGAGGGGCCTCCGTGTGCTAAAAGTAGGGCGCGGGCACAGCCGCGCTGAAAAATAAGCACCCGAAGGTCGGGGCCTGTCTCTTATACACATCTCGGAATGGGGTGAGACTTTGCGAGGGGCCTCCGTGTGCTAAAAGTAGGGCGCGGGCACAGCCGCGCTGAAAAATAAGCACCCGAAGGTCGGGGCCTGTCTCTTATACACATCTCGGAATGGGGTGAGACTTTGCGAGGGGCCTCCGTGTGCCAAACATAGACTGTGGGCAGGGCCACGCCAAAAAATTAGCCACCGAAGGTTGGCGCGCCAAAGCCCCCTTGCGGAAAAATGCCCACAAAACGGGTGGGCTATAGCCTTGGGGGGTGGGGCAGGCGAAGTTCGTCCGCCGGACTCGGAATGGGGCGACATTTTCCGAGGGGCCTCCGTGTTCCAGAAATAGGCCGGGGGCACAGCCGCGCCCAAAAATAAGTGCCCAAAGATCGGGGCGCCGAAGCCCCCCTGCGGAAAAATGCCCAAAAAACGGGTGGTCTATAGCCCTGGGGGGTGGGGCTGGCGAAGTTCGTCCGCCGGACTGGGAATGGGGCGACACTTTACGAGGGGCCCCCATGTGCCAGAAATAGGCCGGGGGCACAGCTGCGCCCAAAAATAAGCGCGCGAAGGTTGGGGCGCCAAAGCCCCCCTGCGGAAAAATGCCCAAAAAACGGGTGGGCTATAGCCTTGGGGGGTGGGGCTGGCGAAGTTCGTCCGCCGTACTCGGAATGGGGTGAGACTTTGCGAGGGTCCTCCGTGTGCCAAAAATAGGCCGTGGGTACCACCGCGCCCAAAAATAAGCGCCTGAAGGTCGGAGCGCCAAAGCCCCCCAGCGGAAAAATGCCCAAAAAACCGTGTGCCAAAAATAGACCGAGGGCACAGCCGCGGCCAAAAATTATTGCCCAAAGGTTGGGGCACCAAAGCCCACCTGCGGAAAAATTGCCCAAAAAACGTGTGGGCTATAGCCTTGGGGGGTGGGGCTGGCGAAGTTCGTCCGCCGGACTCGGAATGGGGCGAGACTTTGCGAGGGGCCTCCGTGTACCAGAAATAGGCCGGGGGCACAGTAGCACACAAAAATAAGCGCCCGAAGGTCGGGGCGCCAAAGCCCCCCTGCGGAAAAATGCCCAAAAAACGGGTGGGCTATATCCTTGGGGGGTGGGGCGGGCGAACTTCGTCCGCCGTACTCGTAATGGGGCGTGACCTTGCGAGGGGCCTCCGTGTGGCAAAAATAGGGTGCGGGCCTAGCTGCGCCCAAAAATAAGCACCCGAAGGCCGGGGTGCCAAAGCCCCCCTGCGGAAAAATGTCAAAAAAACGGGTGGGCTATAGCCTTGGGGGGTGGGGCTGGCGAAGTTCGTCCGCTGGACTCGGAATGGGGCGAGACTTTGCGAGGGGCCTCCGTGTGCCAAACATAGGCCGCGGGTACAGCCACACCCAAAAATAAGCGCCCGAAGGTTGGGACGCCAAAGCCCCCTGCGGAAAAATGCCAAAAAAACGGGTGGGCTATAGCCTTGGGGGGTGGGGCTGGCGAAGTTCGTCTGCCGGACTCGGAATGGGGCGAGACTTTGCGAGGGGCCTCCATGTGCCAAAAATAAGCGCCCGAAGGTTGGGACGCCAAATCCCCCTGCGGAAAAATGCCGATAAAACGGGAGGGCTATAGCCTTGGGGGGTGGGGATGGCGAAGTTCGTCCGCCGGACTCGGAATGGGGCGAGACTTTGTGAGGTGCCTCCGCGTGCCAAAAATAGGCCGCGGGCACAGCCGCAACCAAAAATAAGGGCCCGAAGGTCGGGGCGCCAAAGCCCCTTTGCGGAAAAATGCCCAAAAAACGGGTGGGCTATAGACTTGGGGGGTGGGGCTGGCGAAGTTCGTCCGCCGTACTCGGAATGGGGCGAGACTTTGCAAGGGTCCTCCATGTGCCAAAAAAAGGCCGTGGGTACAGCCGCGCTCAAAAATAAGCGCCAGAAGGTCGGGGCGCCAAAGTCCCCCTGCAGAAAAATGCCCAAAAAACGGGTGGGCTATAGCCTTGGGGGGTGGGGCTGGCGAAGTTCGTCCGCCGAACTCGGAATAGGATGAGACTTTGCGGGGGGTCTCCGTGTGCCAAAAATAGGCCACGGGCAGAGTCGCGGCAAAAAATTATTGCCCGAAGGTCGGGGCGCCAAAGCCCCCCTGCGGAAAGATGCCCAAAAAACGGGTGGCCTACAGCCTTGGGGGGTGGGGCTGGCGAAGTTCGTCCGCCGGACTCGGAATGGGGCGAGACTTTACGAGGGGCCTCCGTTTGCCATAAATATTCCAGGGGTACATCCGCGGCCAAAAATTATTGCCTGAAGGTCAGGGCATTAAAGCCCCCCCGCGGAAAAATGCCCAAAAAACGGGTGGGCTATAGCCTTGGGGGGTGGGGCTGGCGAAGTTCGTCCGCCGGACTCGTAATGGGGCAAGATTTTGCGAGGGGCATCCGTGTACCAAAAATAGGCCGCGGGCACAACTGTACCCAAAAATAAGCGCCCGAAGGTCGGGGCGCCAAAGCCCCTCTGTGGAAAAAGGCCAAAAAAACGGGTGGGCTATAGCCTTGGGGGGTGGGCCTGGCGAAGTTCGTCCGCCGGACTCAGAATTCGGGGCGACTTTGCGAGGGGCCTCCATGTGCCAAAAATAGGCCGCGGACACAGCCGTAACCAATAATAAGGGCCTGAAGGTCGGGGCGCCAAAGCCCCTCTGTGGAAAAAGGCCAAAAAAACGGGTGGGCTATAGCCTTGGGGGGTGGGCCTGGCGAAGTTCGTCCGCCGGACTCAGAATTCGGGGCGACTTTGCGAGGGGCCTCCATGTGCCAAAAATAGGCCGCGGACACAGCCGTAACCAATAATAAGGGCCTGAAGGTCGGGGCGCCAAAGCCCCTCTGTGGAAAAAGGCCAAAAAAACGGGTGGGCTATAGCCTTGGGGGGTGGGCCTGGCGAAGTTCGTCCGCCGGACTCAGAATTCGGGGCGACTTTGCGAGGGGCCTCCATGTGCCAAAAATAGGCCGCGGACACAGCCGTAACCAATAATAAGGGCCTGAAGGTCGGGGCGCCAAAGCCCCTCTGTGGAAAAAGGCCAAAAAAACGGGTGGGCTATAGCCTTGGGGGGTGGGCCTGGCGAAGTTCGTCCGCCGGACTCAGAATTCGGGGCGACTTTGCGAGGGGCCTCCATGTGCCAAAAATAGGCCGCGGACACAGCCGTAACCAATAATAAGGGCCTGAAGGTCGGGGCGCCAAAGCCCCTCTGTGGAAAAAGGCCAAAAAAACGGGTGGGCTATAGCCTTGGGGGGTGGGCCTGGCGAAGTTCGTCCGCCGGACTCAGAATTCGGGGCGACTTTGCGAGGGGCCTCCATGTGCCAAAAATAGGCCGCGGACACAGCCGTAACCAATAATAAGGGCCTGAAGGTCGGGGCGCCAAAGCCCCTCTGTGGAAAAAGGCCAAAAAAACGGGTGGGCTATAGCCTTGGGGGGTGGGCCTGGCGAAGTTCGTCCGCCGGACTCAGAATTCGGGGCGACTTTGCGAGGGGCCTCCATGTGCCAAAAATAGGCCGCGGACACAGCCGTAACCAATAATAAGGGCCTGAAGGTCGGGGCGCCAAAGCCCCTCTGTGGAAAAAGGCCAAAAAAACGGGTGGGCTATAGCCTTGGGGGGTGGGCCTGGCGAAGTTCGTCCGCCGGACTCAGAATTCGGGGCGACTTTGCGAGGGGCCTCCATGTGCCAAAAATAGGCCGCGGACACAGCCGTAACCAATAATAAGGGCCTGAAGGTCGGGGCGCCAAAGCCCCTCTGTGGAAAAAGGCCAAAAAAACGGGTGGGCTATAGCCTTGGGGGGTGGGCCTGGCGAAGTTCGTCCGCCGGACTCAGAATTCGGGGCGACTTTGCGAGGGGCCTCCATGTGCCAAAAATAGGCCGCGGACACAGCCGTAACCAATAATAAGGGCCTGAAGGTCGGGGCGCCAAAGCCCCTCTGTGGAAAAAGGCCAAAAAAACGGGTGGGCTATAGCCTTGGGGGGTGGGCCTGGCGAAGTTCGTCCGCCGGACTCAGAATTCGGGGCGACTTTGCGAGGGGCCTCCATGTGCCAAAAATAGGCCGCGGACACAGCCGTAACCAATAATAAGGGCCTGAAGGTCGGGGCGCCAAAGCCCCTCTGTGGAAAAAGGCCAAAAAAACGGGTGGGCTATAGCCTTGGGGGGTGGGCCTGGCGAAGTTCGTCCGCCGGACTCAGAATTCGGGGCGACTTTGCGAGGGGCCTCCATGTGCCAAAAATAGGCCGCGGACACAGCCGTAACCAATAATAAGGGCCTGAAGGTCGGGGCGCCAAAGCCCCTCTGTGGAAAAAGGCCAAAAAAACGGGTGGGCTATAGCCTTGGGGGGTGGGCCTGGCGAAGTTCGTCCGCCGGACTCAGAATTCGGGGCGACTTTGCGAGGGGCCTCCATGTGCCAAAAATAGGCCGCGGACACAGCCGTAACCAATAATAAGGGCCTGAAGGTCGGGGCGCCAAAGCCCCTCTGTGGAAAAAGGCCAAAAAAACGGGTGGGCTATAGCCTTGGGGGGTGGGGCTGGCGAAGTTCGTCCGTCGTACTCGGAATGGAGCGAGACTTTACGAGGGTCCTCCATGTACCAAAAAAAGGCCGCGGGTACAGCCGCGTCCAAAATAAGTGCCCGAAGGTCGGGGCGCCAAAGCCCCGCTACGGTATAATGCCCAAAAAATGGGTGGCCGACAGCCTTGGGGGGTGGGGGTGGCGAAGTTCGTCCGCTGGACTCGGAATGGGGCGAGACTTTACGAGGGTCCGCCATGTACCAAAAAAAGGCCGCGGGTACAGCCGCGTCCAAAATAAGTGCCCGAAGGTCGGGGCGCCAAAGCCCCGCTACGGTATAATGCCCAAAAAATGGGTGGCCGACAGCCTTGGGGGGTGGGGGTGGCGAAGTTCGTCCGCTGGACTCGGAATGGGGCGAGACTTTACGAGGGTCCGCCATGTACCAAAAAAAGGCCGCGGGTACAGCCGCGTCCAAAATAAGTGCCCGAAGGTCGGGGCGCCAAAGCCCCGCTACGGTATAATGCCCAAAAAATGGGTGGCCGACAGCCTTGGGGGGTGGGGGTGGCGAAGTTCGTCCGCTGGACTCGGAATGGGGCGAGACTTTACGAGGGTCCGCCATGTACCAAAAAAAGGCCGCGGGTACAGCCGCGTCCAAAATAAGTGCCCGAAGGTCGGGGCGCCAAAGCCCCGCTACGGTATAATGCCCAAAAAATGGGTGGCCGACAGCCTTGGGGGGTGGGGGTGGCGAAGTTCGTCCGCTGGACTCGGAATGGGGCGAGACTTTACGAGGGTCCGCCATGTACCAAAAAAAGGCCGCGGGTACAGCCGCGTCCAAAATAAGTGCCCGAAGGTCGGGGCGCCAAAGCCCCGCTACGGTATAATGCCCAAAAAATGGGTGGCCGACAGCCTTGGGGGGTGGGGGTGGCGAAGTTCGTCCGCTGGACTCGGAATGGGGCGAGACTTTACGAGGGTCCGCCATGTACCAAAAAAAGGCCGCGGGTACAGCCGCGTCCAAAATAAGTGCCCGAAGGTCGGGGCGCCAAAGCCCCGCTACGGTATAATGCCCAAAAAATGGGTGGCCGACAGCCTTGGGGGGTGGGGGTGGCGAAGTTCGTCCGCTGGACTCGGAATGGGGCGAGACTTTACGAGGGTCCGCCATGTACCAAAAAAAGGCCGCGGGTACAGCCGCGTCCAAAATAAGTGCCCGAAGGTCGGGGCGCCAAAGCCCCGCTACGGTATAATGCCCAAAAAATGGGTGGCCGACAGCCTTGGGGGGTGGGGGTGGCGAAGTTCGTCCGCTGGACTCGGAATGGGGCGAGACTTTACGAGGGTCCGCCATGTACCAAAAAAAGGCCGCGGGTACAGCCGCGTCCAAAATAAGTGCCCGAAGGTCGGGGCGCCAAAGCCCCGCTACGGTATAATGCCCAAAAAATGGGTGGCCGACAGCCTTGGGGGGTGGGGGTGGCGAAGTTCGTCCGCTGGACTCGGAATGGGGCGAGACTTTACGAGGGTCCGCCATGTACCAAAAAAAGGCCGCGGGTACAGCCGCGTCCAAAATAAGTGCCCGAAGGTCGGGGCGCCAAAGCCCCGCTACGGTATAATGCCCAAAAAATGGGTGGCCGACAGCCTTGGGGGGTGGGGGTGGCGAAGTTCGTCCGCTGGACTCGGAATGGGGCGAGACTTTGCGAGGGCCCTCCGTGTGCCAAAAATAGGCCACGGACAGAGCCGCACCCTAAAATAAGCGCCCGAAGGTCGGGGCGCCAAAACCCCCCCTGCAGAAAAATGGCCAAAAAACGGGTGGGCTATAACCTTGGGGGGTGGGGCTGGCGAAGTTCGTCCGTCGGACTCGGAATGGGACGAGACTTCGCGAGGTGCCTCCGTGTGCCAAAAATAGGCCGCGGGCACAGCCGTGCCCAAAAAATAGCACCCGAAGGTTGGGGCCCGAAAGCCCCCCAGCAGAAAAATGTCCAAAAAACGGGTCGGCTATAGCCTTGGCGGGTGGGGATGGCGAAGTTCGTCCGCCGGACTCGGAATGGGGCGAGACTTTGCGAGGCGCCTGCGTGTGCCAAAACTAGGCCGCGGGAACAGCCGTGCCCAAAAATAAGAGCCCGAAAGGTCGCGGCGCCAAAGCCCCCCTGCGGAAAAATGCTAAAAAAACAGGTGGACTATAGCCTTGGGGGGTGGGGATGGCGAAGTTCGTCCGCCGGACTCGGAATTGGACGAGACTTTGCGAGGTGCCTCCGTGTGCCAAAAATAGGCCACGGACATAGCCATAACCAAAAATAAGGGCCCGAAGGTCGGGGCGCCAAAGCCCTTCTGTGGAAAAATGCCCAAAAAACGGGTGGGCTATAGCCTTGGGGGGTGGGGCTGGCGAAGTTTGTCCGCCGTACTCAGAATGGGGCGAGACTTTGTTAGGGTCCTCCGTGTACCAAAAAAAGGCCGCGGGTACAGTCGCGCCCAAACATAAGTGCCAGAAGGTCGGGGCGCCAAAGCTCCCCTGCGGAAAGATGCCCAAAAAATGGGTGGCCTACAGCCTTGGGTGGTAGGGCTGGCGAAGTTCGTCCGCCGGACTCGGAATGGGGCGAGACTTTGTGAGGGTCCTCCGTGTACCAAAAAATGGCCGCGGGTACAGCCGCGCCCAAAAATAAGTGCCAGAAGGTCGGGGCGCCAAAGCCCCCCTGCGGAAAGATGCCCAAAAAATAGATGTGTATAAGAGACAGGGCTGGCGAAGTTCGTCCGCCGGACTCGGAATGGGGTGAGACTTTGCGAGGGGCCTCCGTTTGCCGTAAATAGGCTGCGGGTACAGCCGCGGCCAAAAATTATTGCCTGACCCTGGGCACCAAAGCCCCCCCGCGGAAAAATGCCCAAAAAATGGGTGGGCTATAGCCTTGGGGTTGGGGCTGGCGAAGTTTGTCCGCCGGACTTGTAATGGGGCAAGACTTTGCGGGGGGCCTCCGTGTACCAAAAATAGGCTGCGGGCACAACTGCACCCAAAAATAAGCACCCGAAAGTCGGGGCACCACAGTCCCCCTGCGGAAAAATGTCCAAAAAACGGGTGGGCTATAGCCTTGGGGGTTGGGGCTGGCGAAGTTCGTCCGCCGGAGTCGGAATGGGGCGAGACTTTGCGAGGGCCTTCCGTGTGCCAAAAATTGGCCGCGGGCCCAGCCGCGCCCAAAAATAAGTGACCGAAGGTCGGGGCGCCAAAGCCCCGCTACGGAATAATGCCCAAAAAATGGGTGGGCTATAGCCTTGGGGGTTGGGGCTGGCGAATTTCGTCCACCAGACTCGGAATGGGGCTTGACTATGCGAGGAGCCTCCGTGTGCCAAAAATAGGCTGGGGGCACCGCCGCGCCCAAAAATAAAAGCCCGAAGGTCGGGGCGCCAAAGCCCCCCTGCGGAAAAATACCCAAAACACAGGTGGGCTATAGCCTTGGGGGGTGGGGCTCGTAAAGTTCGTCCGCCGGACTCGGATTGGGGAGAGAATTTGTGAGGGGACTCCGTGTCCCAAAAACAGGCAGTGGGCACAGCCGCGCCCAAAAGTAAGTGCCCGATGGTCGGGGCGCCAAAGCCCCCCGGCGGAAAAATGCCCAAAAATCGGTGGGCGATAGCCATGGGGGGTGGGGCGGGAGAAGTTCGTCCGCCGGACGCGGAATGCGGCGAGACTTTACGAGGCCTCCGTGTGCCAACAATAGGCCGCGGGCAGAGCCGCTCCAAAAAGTAAGAGTCTGATGGTTGGGGCGCCAAAGCCCCCCTGTGGAAAAATGCCCAAAAAATGGGTGGGCTATAGCCTTGGGGGGTGGGGCTGGCGAAGTTCGTCCGCTGGACTCGGAATCGGGCGAGACTTTGAGAGGGGCCTCCGTGTGCAAAAAATAGGTCACGGGCACAGCCGCGCCCAAAAATAAGCACCCGAAGGTCAGGGCGCCAAAGCACCCCGGCGGAAAAATGTCCAAAAAACTGGTGGGCTATAGCGTTGGGGGGTGGGGCTGGCGAAGTTCATCCGCCGGCCTCGGAATGGGGCGAGACTTTGCGAGGGCCTCCGTCTGCAAAAAACAGGCCGCGGGCGCAGCCGCACCCAAAAATAAGCACCCGAAGGTCAGTACGCCAAAGCCCCCCGGCGGAAAAATGTCCAAAAAACGGGTGGGCTATAGCGTTGGGGGGTGGGGCTGGTGAAGTTCCTCCGCCGGACTCGGAATGGGGCGAGACTTTGAAAGGGGCATCCGTGTGCAAAAAATAGGCTTCGTGCACAGCCGCGCCCAAAAATAAGCGCCCGAAGGTCGGGGCGCCAGAGCCCCCCTGAGGAAAAATGCCCAAAAAACGGGTGGGCTATAACCTTGGGGGGTGGGGCTGGCGAAGTTCGTCCGCCGGACTTGGAATGGAGCGAGACTTTGCGAGGGGCCTCCGTGTGCCAAAAATAGGGGGGCTTTGGTGCCCCTATCTTCGGTGACCCTATCTTCGGACGCTTATTTTTGGACGCCGCTATGTCCGCGGCCTAATTTTGGCACTCGGGGGGCTTTGGCGCCCCGACCTTCAGGCGCTTATTTTTGGGCACGGCTGTGCCAGCAGCTTATTTTTGGCACACGGAGGCCCTTTGCAAAGTCTCACCCCATTCCGAGTCCGGCGAACGAACTTTGCCAGCCCCATCCCCCAAGGCTATAGCCCACCCGGTTTTTGGGACTTTTTCCGCAAGGGGGCTTTGGAACCCCGACCTTCGGGCACTTTTTTTTGGGCGTGGCTGTGCCCCCGGTCTATTTTTGGCACACGGAGGCTCCTCGCAAATTCTCATCCCATTCCGAGTCCGGCGAACGAACATCGCCGGCCCCACACCCCAAGGCTATAGCCCACCGTTTTTTGGGCATTATTCCGCAGGGGGGCTTTGGCAGCCCGACCTTGAGGAGCTTATTTTTGGGCGCGGCTGTGCCCGCGGTCTATTTTTGGCACACGGAGGCTCCTCGCAAATTCTCATCCCATTCCGAGTCCGGCGGACAAACTTCGCCGGCCCCACCACCCAAGGCTATAGCCCATCCGTTTTCTGGGCATTTCTCCGCAGGGGGGCTTTGGCGCCCTGACCTTCGGGCACTTATTTTTTGTTACGGCTATGTCCGCAGCCTATTTTTGGCAGACGGAGGCCCTTCGCAAAGTCTCGCCTCATTCCGAGTCTGGCGGACGAACTTCGCCAGCCCCACCCCCCAAGGCTATAGCCGACCGGTTTTTTGGGCATTTTTCCGAAAGGGGGCTTTGGCGCCCCGTCCTTCGGGTGCTTATTTTTGGGCGCGGCTGTGTCCGCGTCCTAATTTTAGCACACGGAGGCCCCTCAAAAAGTGTCACCCCATTCCGAGTCCGGCGGACTAACTTCGCCAGCCCCACCCACCAAGGCAGTAGCCCACCCAGTTTTTGGGCATTTTTCGGCAGGGGGGCTTTGGCGCCCCGACCTTCGGGCACTTATTTTGGACGCGGCTGTACCCGCGGGCTATGTTTGTCTCATGGAGGCCCCTCGCAAAGTCTCGCCCCATTCCGAGTCCGGCGGATGAACTTCGCCAGCCCCACCCCCCAAGCTATAGCCCTGTCTCTTATACACATCTCTGGCGAAGTTCGTCTGCCGGACTCGGAATGGGGCAAGACTTTGCGAGGGGCCTCGGTGTGCCAAAAAGAGGCTTGGGGCACAGCCGCGCCCAAAAATAAAAGCCCGAAGGTCGGGGCGCCAAAGCCCCCCTGCGGAAAAATGCCCAAAAAACGGGTGGGCTATAGCCTGTCTCTTATACACATCTCTTTGGCGCCCCGACCTTCGGGCGCCTATTTTTCGTCACGGCTGTAACCGCGGCCTATTTTTGGCACAGGGAGGCCCCTCGCAAAGTCTTGCCCCATTCCGAGTCCGGCGGACAAACTTCGCCAGCCCCACCCCCCAAGGCTATAACCCACCCGTTTTTTGGCCATTTTTCCACAGGGGGGCTTCGGCGCCCCGACCTTCGGGCGCTTATTTTTGGGTACGGCTGTGCCCGCAGCCTATTTTTGGCACACGGAGGCCCCTCGCAAAGTCTCGCCCCATTCCGACGCCGGCGGACGAACTTCGCCAGCCCCACCCCCCAAGGCTGTAGCCCACCCGTTTTTTGGGCATTTTTCCGCGGGGGCGCTTTGGCGCCCCGACGTTCGGGCCCTTATTTTTGGTCGCGGCTGGGCCCGGGGCCTATTTTTGGCACACGGAGACCCCTCGTAAAGTCTTGCCCCATTCTAAGTCCGGCGGACGAACTTCGCCAGCCCCACCCCCCAAGGCTATAGCCCACCCGTTTTTTGGGCATTATTCTGCGGGGGGACTTTGGCGCCCCAACCTTCGGGCACATATTTTAGGGCGCGGCTGTGCCCGCGGCCTATTTTTGGCACTCGGAGGCCCCTCGGAAAGTCTCGCCCCATTCCAAGTCTAGCCGAAGAACTTCGCCAGCCCCACCCCCCAAGGCCGTAGCCCACCCGTTTTTTGGCCATTTTTCCGCGGGGGGGCTTCGGCGCCCCGACCTTCAGGCGCTTATTTTTGGGTGCGGCTGTGTCCGCGGCCTATTTTTGGCACACGGAGGCCCCTCGCAAAGTCTCGCCCCATTCCGAGTCCGGCGGACGAACTTCGCCAGCCCCACCCCCCAAGGCTGTAGCCCACCCGTTTTTTGGGCATTTTTCCGCATGGGCGCTTTGGCACCCCGACGTTCGGGCCTTTAATTTTGGGCGAAACTGTGCCCGCGGCCTGTTTTTGGTACATAGAGGACCCCCTCAAAGTCTCGCCCCATTCCGAGTCCGGCGGACGAACATCGCCGGCCCCACCCCCCAAGCTATAGCCCACCCGATTTTTTGGCATTTTTCCACAGGGGGCATTGGCGCCCCGACCGTCGGGCTCTTATTTTTGGGCACGGCTGTGCCCGCGGCCTATTTTTGGCACACGGTGGCCCCTCGCATAGTGTCACCCCATTACGAGTCCGGCGGACGAACTTCGCCCCCCCCTACCTCCCAAGGCTATAGCCCACCCATTTTTTGGGCATTTTTCCGCAGGGGGCTTTGGCGGCCCGACTTTCGGGCTCGTATTTTTGGGCACGGCTGTGCCGGCGGCCTATTTGTGGCATACGGACGCCCCTCGCAAAGTCTCGCCCCATTCCTAGTCCGGCGGACGAACTTCGCCAGCCCCATCCCACAAGGCTATAGCCAACCCGATTTTTGGGCATTTTTCCGAAAGGGGGCTTTGGCGCCCCGACCTTCGGGCACTTATTTTTGGGCGTGGCTGTGACCGTGGCCTATTTTTGGTAAACGGAGGCTCCTCACAATGTCTTGCCCCATTCCAAGTCCGGCGGACGAACTTCGTCCGCCCCAACCCCCAAGGCTATAGCCCACCCGTTTTTTGGGCGTTTTTCCGCAGGGGGGCTTTGGCGCCCCGACCTACGGGCGCTTATTTTTGGGCGCGGCTGTGACCGCGGCCTTCTTTTCACACACGGAGGCCCCTCGCAAAGTCTCGCCCCATTCCAAGTCCGGCGGACGAACTTCGCCGGCCTCACCCCCCAAGGCTATAGCCCCCCCGTTTTTTGGGCATTTTTCCGCGGGGGGTCTTTGGCATTTGACCTTCGGGGGCTTAATTTTGGGCACAACTGTGCCCACGGCCTATTTTTGGCATACAGAGTCCCCCCACAAAGTCTCGCCCCATTCCGAGTCCAGCGGACGAACATCGCCAGCCCCACCCCCCAAGCTATAGCCCACCCGATTTTTTAGCATTTTCCCACGGGGGGGCATGGGCGCCCCGACCTTCGGGTGCCTATTTTTGGGTGCGGCTGTGACTGCAGCCTATTTTTGGCACGCGGTGGACCCTCCCAAAGTGTCGCCCCATTATGAGTCCGGCGGATGAACTTCGCCAGCCCCACCCCCCAAGGCTGTAGCCCGCCCGTTTTTTGGGCATTTTTCCGCAGGGGGGCTTTGGTGCCTGACCTTCGGGTGCTTAATTGTGGGCGTAGCTGTGCCCGCGGCCTATTTTTGGCACACGGAAGGCCCTCGCAAAGTCCTGTCTCTTATACACATCTATCCGCCGGACTCATAATGGGGCGAGACTTTGCGAGGGGCCTCCGTGTGCCAAAAATAGGCCGCGGGCACAGCTACGCCCACAATTAAGCACCCGAAGGTCAGGCACCAAAGCCCCCCTGCGGAAAAATGCCCAAAAAAGATGTGTATAAGAGACAGGCCTTGTGGGGTGGGGCTGGCGAAGTTCATCCGCCGGACTCATAATGGGGCGAGACTTTGCGAGGGGCCTCCGTGTGCCAAAAATAGGCCGCGGGCACAGCTACGCCCACAATTAAGCACCCGAAGGTCAGGCACCAAAGCCCCCCTGCGGAAAAATGCCCAAAAAAGATGTGTATAAGAGACAGGCCTTGTGGGGTGGGGCTGGCGAAGTTCATCCGCCGGACTCATAATGGGGCGAGACTTTGCGAGGGGCCTCCGTGTGCCAAAAATAGGCCGCGGGCACAGCTACGCCCACAATTAAGCACCCGAAGGTCAGGCACCAAAGCCCCCCTGCGGAAAAATGCCCAAAAAACGGGCGGGCTACAGCCTTGGGGGGTGGGGCTATAGACCACCCATTTTTTTGGGCATTTTTCCGCATGGGGGCTTTGGTGCCTGACCTTCGGGTGCTTAATTTTGGGCGTAGCTGTGCCCGCGGCCTATTTTTGGCACACAGAGGCCCCCCACAAAGTCTCGCCCCATTCCGAGTCCGGCGGACGAACATCGCCAGCCCCACCCCCCAAGCTATAGCCCACCCGATTTCTTAGCATTTTTCCACGGGGGGGCATGGGCGCCCCGACCTTCGGGCGCCCCGACCTTCGGGCGCCTATTTTTGGGCGCGGCTGTGCCCGCAGCCTATTTTTGGCACGCGGTGGACCCTCGCAAAGTGTCGCCCCATTATGAGTCCGGCGGACGAACTTCGCCAGCCCCACCCCACGAGGCTATAGCCCACCCGTCTTTTGGGCATTTTTCCGCAGGGGGGCTATGACGCCCCGTCCTTCGGGCGCTTATTTTTGGGCACGGCTGTGCCCGCGGCCTATTTTTGGCACACGGAGGCCCCTCGGAAAGTCTCGTCCCATTCCGAGTCCGGCGGACGAACTTCGCCCGCCCCACCCCCCAAGGCTATAGCCCACCCGTTTTTTCGGCATTGTTCCGCAGGGAGGCTTTGGTGCCCCGACCTTCAGGCACTTATTTCTTGGCGTGGCCATGCCCGCGGCCTATTTTTGGAACACGGAGATCCCTCGCAAATTCTCACCCCATTCCGAGTCCGGCGGACGAACGTCGCCAGCCCCACCCCCCAACGCTATAGCCCACCTGTTTTTTGGGCATTTTTCCGCATGGGGGCTTTGGTGCCTGACCTTCGGGTGCTTAATTTTGGGTGCAGCTGTGCCCGCGGCCTATTTTTATCACACAGAGGCCCCCAACAAAGTCACTCCCCATTCCGAGTCTGGCGGACGAACATCGCCGGCCCCACCCCCCAAGCTGTAGCCCACCCGATTTTTTTGGCATTTTTCCACAGGGGGGCATTGGCGCCCCGACCTTTGGGCACTTATTTTTGGGCGCGGCTGTGCCCGCAGCCTATTTTTGGCACACGGTGGCCCCTCGCAAAGTGTCGCCCCATTACAAGTCCGGCGGACGAACTTCGCCAGCCCCACCCCACAAGGCTATAGCCCACCCGTTTTTTGGGAATTTTTCCGCAGGGGGGCTATGACGGCCCATCCTACGGGTGCTTATTATTGGGAACGGCTGTGACCGCGGCCTATTTTTTGCAAACGGGGGCCCCTAGTAAAGTCTCGCCCCATTCCGAGTCCGGCTGAGAACTTCGCCAGCCCCACCCACCATGGCTATAGCCCACCCATTTTTTGGGCATTTTTACGCAGGGGGGCTTTGGCGCCCCTACCTTCGGACGCTTATTTTTGGGCACGGCTGTGCCCGCAGCCTATTTTTGGTACACGGAGGCCCCTCACAAAGTCTCGTCCCATTCCGAGTCCGGCGGATGAACTTCGCCAGCCCCACCCCCCAAGGTTATAGCCCACCCGTTTTTTGGGCATTTTTCCGCTGGGGGGCTTCGGCGCCCCGACCTTCGGGTGCTTATTTTTGGAAGCGGCTGTGCCCACGGCCTATTTTTGGCACACGAAGGCCCCTCGCAAAGTCTCGGCCCATTCCGAGTCCGGCGGACGAACTTCGCCAGCCCCACCCCCCAGGCTACAACCCACCTGTTTTTTGGGCATTTTTCCGTACGGGGGCTTTGGAGCCCCGACCTTCGGGCGCTTATTTTTGGGCGCGGTTGTGCCCACAGCCTATTTTTGGCACACGGAGGCCCCTCGCAAAGTCTCACTCCATTCCGAGTCCGGTGGACGAACTTCGCCGGCCCCAACCCCCAAGGCTATAGCCCTCCCGGTTTTTGGGAATTTTTCCGCAGCGGGGCTTTGGCGACCCGACCTTCAGGCGCTTATTTTTGGGTGCCGCTGTCCCCGCGGCCTATGTTTAGTACATGGAGGCCCCTAGCAAAGTCTCTCCCCATTCCGAGTCCGCCCAAGGCTATAGCCCTCCCATTTTTTGGGCATTGTTCCGCAGGGGCGCTTATTTTTGGACGCGGCTGTGCCAGCGGCCTATTTTTCGGACACGGAGGATACTCGTAAAGTCTTGCTCCATTCCGAGTCCGGCGGATGAACTTCGCCAGCCCCACCCCCCGAGGCTATAGCCCACCCATTTTTTGGGCATTTTTCCGCAGGGGGGCTTTGCCGTCCCGACCTTCGGACGCTTATTTTTGGGCACGGCTGTGCCCGCAGCCTATTATCTACACACGGAGGCCCCTCGTAAAGTCTCGCTGCATTACGAGTCCGGCGGACGAACATCGCCAGCCCCACCCCCCAAGGCTATAGCCCACCCGTTTTTTGGGCATTTTTCCGCAGGGGGGCTTTGGCGCCCCGACCTTCAGGCACTTATTTTTGGCGCGGCTGTGCCCACGGCCATTTTTTGGTACACGGAGGCAGCTCGCAAAGTCTCACCCCATTCCGAGTCCGGCGGACGAACATCGCCAGCCCCAACCCCCAAGGCTATAGCCCACCCGTTTTTTGGGCATTTTTCCGCAGGGGGGCTTTGGCGCCCCGACTTTCGGGCACGGCTGTGCCCGTAGCCTATTTCTGGCACATGGAGGCCGCTAGAAAAGTCTGCAGCCATTCTGAGTCCGGCGGACGAACTTCGCCAGCCCCACCCCCCAAGGCTATAGCCCACCCGTTTTTTGGGCATTTTTCCACAGGAGGGCTTCGGCGCCCCGACCTTCGGGTGCTTAATTTTGGGCGCGGCTGTGCCCGCGGCCTATTTTTGGTACAAGGAGGACCCTCGCATCGTCTCGCCCCATTCCGAGTCCGGCGGTCGAACTTCGCCACCCCCACCCCCCAAGGCTGTACCCCACCCGTTTTTTGGGCATTTTTCCGCAGGGGGGCTTTGGCGCCCCGACCTTCAGGCACTTATTTTTGGGCGCGGCTCTGCCCACGGCCATTTTTTGGTACATGGAGGCAGCTCGCAAAGTCTCGCCGCATTCCGAGTCCGGTCGTCGAACTTCACCAGCCCCACCACCCAAGGCTGTAGCCCACCCGTGTTTTGGGCATTTTTCTGCAGGGGGCTTTGGCGCCCCGACCTTTGCGTGATTATTTTTGGGCGCCGCTGTGCCCGCTGCCTAATTTTGGCACACGGAGGCCACTCGTAAATTCTCGCCCCATTCCGAGTCCGGCGAACGAACTTCTCCAGACCCACCCCCCAAGGCTATAGCCCACCCGTTTTTTGGGCATTTTTCCGCATGGGGGCATTGGCCCCCCGACCTTTGAGCGCTTATTTTTTGGCACGGTTAAGCCCGTGGCCTATTTTTGGCACACGGAGGCCCCTCAAAAAGTCTCGTCCCATTCCGAGTCCGGCGGCCGAACTTCGCCAGCCCCACCCCCCAAGGCTATAGCCCACCCATTTTTTGGGCATTTTTCCGCAGGGGGGCTTTGGTGCCTGACCTTCGCGCGCTTAATTTTGGGCTGAACTGTGCCCATGGCCTATTTTTGGCACACAGAGGCCCCCCACAAAGTGATGCCCCATTCCGAGTCCCGCGGACGAACATCGCCGGCCCCACCCCCCAAGCTATAGCCCACCCGATTTTTGGCATTTTTCCGCAGGGGGGCTTTGGCGCCCCGACCTTCGGGCGCATATTTTTGGGCGCAGCTGTCCCCGCGGCCTATGTTTGGTACACGGATGCCCCTCGCAAAGTCTCGGCCCATTCCGTGCCCGGCGGACGAACTTCGCCAGCCCCACCCCCTAAGGCTATAGCCTGTCTCTTATACACATCTCCTTTGAGCGCTTATTTTTTGGCACGGTTAAGCCCGTGGCCTATTTTTGGCACACGGAGGCCCCTCGCAAAGTCTCGGCCCATTCCGTGCCCGGCGGACGAACTTCGCCAGCCCCACCCCCTAAGGCTATAGCCTGTCTCTTATACACATCTCCTTTGAGCGCTTATTTTTTGGCACGGTTAAGCCCGTGGCCTATTTTTGGCACACGGAGGCCCCTCGCAAAGTCTCGGCCCATTCCGTGCCCGGCGGACGAACTTCGCCAGCCCCACCCCCTAAGGCTATAGCCTGTCTCTTATACACATCTCCTTTGAGCGCTTATTTTTTGGCACGGTTAAGCCCGTGGCCTATTTTTGGCACACGGAGGCCCCTCGCAAAGTCTCGGCCCATTCCGTGCCCGGCGGACGAACTTCGCCAGCCCCACCCCCTAAGGCTATAGCCTGTCTCTTATACACATCTGGCCTATTTTTGGCACACGGAGGCCCCTCGCAAAGTCTCGCCCCATTCCGAGTCCAGCCCCACCCCCCAAGGCTAGCCCACCCATTTTTTGGGCATTTTTCCGCACGGACGCTATGGCGCCCCGACCTTCGGGCGCATATTTTTGGGCGCAGCTGTCCCCGCGGCCTATGTTTGGTACACGGATGCCCCTCGCAAAGTCTCGCCCCATTCCGAGTCCGGCGGACGAACATCGCCTGCCCCACCCCCCAAGGCTAGCCCACCCATTTTTTGGGAATTTTTCCGCAGGTGGTCTTTGGCGCCTCGACCTTCGGGCGCTTATTTTTTGGCGCGGCTGTTCCCGCGGCCTATTTTTGGCACACAGAGGGCCCGCGTAAAGTCTCATCCCATTCCGAGTCCGGCTGCCGAACCTCGCCAGCCCCACCCCCCAAGGCTTAACCCACCCGTTTTTTGGGCATTTCTCCACAGGGGCGCTTTGGCGCCCCGACGGTCAGGTGCTTATTTTTGTACGCGGCTGTGCCCGCGGCCTATTTTTGGTACACGGAGGCCCCTCGCTATGTCTAGCCCCAATCCGAGTCCAGTGGACAAGATTCCCCAGCCCCACCCCCAAGGCTATTGCCCACCCGTTTTTTGTGCATTTTTCCGTAGCGGGGCTTTGGCGCCCCGACGATCAGGTGCTTATTTTTGTACGCGGCTGTGCCCGCGGCCTATTTCTGGCACAGGGAGGCCCCTCGCAAAGTCTCGCCCCTGTCTCTTATACACATCTCGGCTGCCGAACCTCGCCAGCCCCACCCCCCAAGCCTATAGCCCATCCGTTTGTTGGGAATTTTTCCGGAGGGGGGCTTTGGCGCCCCGACGATCAGGTGCTTATTTTTGTACGCGGCTGTGCCCGCGGCCTATTTCTGGCACAGGGAGGCCCCTCGCAAAGTCTCGCCCCTGTCTCTTATACACATCTCGGCTGCCGAACCTCGCCAGCCCCACCCCCCAAGCCTATAGCCCATCCGTTTGTTGGGAATTTTTCCGGAGGGGGGCTTTGGCGCCCCGACGATCAGGTGCTTATTTTTGTACGCGGCTGTGCCCGCGGCCTATTTCTGGCACAGGGAGGCCCCTCGCAAAGTCTCGCCCCTGTCTCTTATACACATCTCGGCTGCCGAACCTCGCCAGCCCCACCCCCCAAGGCTGTACCCCACCCGTTTTTTGTGCATTTTTCCGTAGCGGGGCTTTGGCGCCCCGACCTTCGGGAGAATATTTTTGGACGCGGCTTTGTCCGCGGCTTATTTTTGGCACACGGAGGCCCCTCGCAAAGTCTCGCCCCATTCCGAGTCCGGCGGATGAACTTCGCCAGCCCCACCCCCCAAGCCTATAGCCCATCCGTTTTTTGGGAATTTTTCCGGAGGGGGGCTTTGGCGCCCCGACCTACGGGCGCTTATTTTTGGGCGCGGCTGTGCCCGCGGCCTATTTCTGGCACAGGGAGGCCCCTCGCAAAGTCTAGCCCCATTCCGAGTCCGGCGGACAAAATTCGCCAGCCCCACCCCCCAAGGCTATAGCCCACCCGTTTTTTGTGCATTTTTCCATTGCGGGGCTTTGGCGCCCCGACCTTCAGGCAATTATTTTTGGGCGCGCCTGTGGCCCCGGCCTATTTTTGGCACACAGAGGCCCCTCGCAAAGTCTCGCCCCATTCCGAGTCCAGCGGATGCTGTCTCTTATACACATCTAACTTCGCCAGCCCCACCCCCCAAGGCTATAGCCCACCCGTTTTTTGGGCATTTTTCCGGAGCGGGGCTTTGGCGCCCCGACCTTCAGGCAATTATTTTTGGGCGCGCCTATGGCCCCGGCCTATTTTTGGCACACAGAGGCCCCTCGCAAAGTCTCGCCCCATTCCGAGTCCAGCGGATGCTGTCTCTTATACACATCTAACTTCGCCAGCCCCACCCCCCAAGGCTATAGCCCACCCGTTTTTTGGGCATTTTTCCGGAGCGGGGCTTTGGCGCCCCGACCTTCAGGCAATTATTTTTGGGCGCGCCTATGGCCCCGGCCTATTTTTGGCACACAGAGGCCCCTCGCAAAGTCTCGCCCCATTCCGAGTCCAGCGGATGCTGTCTCTTATACACATCTAACTTCGCCAGCCCCACCCCCCAAGGCTATAGCCCACCCGTTTTTTGGGCATTTTTCCGGAGCGGGGCTTTGGCGCCCCGACCTTCAGGCAATTATTTTTGGGCGCGCCTATGGCCCCGGCCTATTTTTGGCACACAGAGGCCCCTCGCAAAGTCTCGCCCCATTCCGAGTCCAGCGGATGCTGTCTCTTATACACATCTAACTTCGCCAGCCCCACCCCCCAAGGCTATAGCCCACCCGTTTTTTGGGCATTTTTCCGGAGCGGGGCTTTGGCGCCCCGACCTTCAGGCAATTATTTTTGGGCGCGCCTATGGCCCCGGCCTATTTTTGGCACACAGAGGCCCCTCGCAAAGTCTCGCCCCATTCCGAGTCCAGCGGATGCTGTCTCTTATACACATCTAACTTCGCCAGCCCCACCCCCCAAGGCTATAGCCCACCCGTTTTTTGGGCATTTTTCCGGAGCGGGGCTTTGGCGCCCCGACCTTCGGGCACTTATTTTAGGGCGCGGCTGTGCCTGTGGCTTATTTTTGGCACACGGAGGCCCCTCGCAAAGACTCGCCCAATTCCGAGTCTGGCGGACGAACTTCGCCAGCCCCACCCCCAAAGGCTATAGCCCACCCGTTTTTTGGGCATTTTTCCGCAGGGGGGCTTTTGTGCCCCGACCTTGGGGTTCTTACCTTTGGGCGCGGCTGCGTCCGCGGCCTATTTTTGCCACATGGAGGCGCCTCGCAAAGTCTCGGCCCATTCCGTGTCCGGCGGACAAACTTCGCCAGCCCCACCCCCCAAGGCTATAGCCCACCCGTTTTTTGGGCAATTTTCTGCAAGGGGGCTTTGGTGCCCCGACCTTCGGGCGCTTATTTTTGGGAGTGGCTGTGCCCGCGGCCTATTTTTGGCACACAGAGGCCCCTCGCAAAGTCTCGCCCCATTCCGAGTCCAGCGGATGAACATCGCCAGCCCCACCCCCAAGGCTATAGCGCACCCAATTTTTGGGCATTTTTCCACAGGGGGGCTTTGGCGCCCCGAGCTTCGGGCCCGTATTTTTGGGCGCGGCTGTGCCCGTAGCCCATTTTTAGCACACGGAGGCCCCTCGCAAAGTCTCGCCCCATTCCGAGTCCGAAGGACGAACTTCGCCAGCACCACCCCTCAAGGCTATAGCCGACCCGTTTTTTGGACATTTTTCCGCTGGGGGGCTTTGGCGCCCCGTCCTTCGGGCACTTATTTTTGGACGCGGCTGAGCCCATGGCCTTTTTTTGGCACATGGAGGCCCCTCGCAAAGTCTCGCCCCATTCCGAGTCCGGCGGACGAACTTCTTCAGCCCCACCACCCAAGGCTATAGCCCACCCGTTTTTTGGGCATTTTTCCGCAGGAAAGCTTTGGCGCCCCAACCTTCGGGCGCTTATTTTTGGGCGCGGCTGCACCCGTGGCCTTTTTTGGCACACAGAGGCCCCTCACCAGGTCTCGCCCCAATCCGAGTCCAAGCAGCCGAACTTCGGCAGGCCCACCCCGCAAGGCTATAGCCCACCCGTTTTTTGGGCACTTTTCCGCAGGGGGGCTTTGGTGCCCCAACCTTCGGGAGCTTATTTTTGGGCGCGGCTGTGCGCGCGACCTATTTTTTGCACACGGAGGCCCCTCGCAAAGTCTCGCCGCATTCCGAGTCCGGCGGATGAACTTCGCCAGCCCCACCCCCCAAGGCTATAGCCCACCCGTTTTTTGGGCATTTTTCCGCAAGGGGACTTTGGCGCCCCAACCTTCGGGAGCGTATTTTTGGGCGCGGCTGTGCGCGCGACCTATTTTTTGCACACGGAGGCCCCTCGCAAAGTCTCGCCCCATTCCGAGTCCGGCGGACGAACATCCTTAGCCCCACCCCCATGGCGAAAGCCCACCCACTTTTTGGGCATTTTTCTGCAGGGGGGTTTGGTACCCCGACCTTCGGGCGCTTAGTTTTGGGCACGGCTGTGTCCGTGGCCTATTTTTTGGCACACGGAGGCCCCTTGCAAAGTCTCACCCCATTCCGAGTCCGGCAGACGAACTTCACCAGCCCCACCCCCCAAGGCTATGGCCCACCCGTTTTTTGGGCATTTTTCCGCAGGGGGGCTTGGGCGCCCCGACCTTCGGGCGCGGCTGTGCCCACGGCCTATTTTTGGAGCACGGAGGCCCCTCGCAAAGTCTCGCCCCATTCCTAGTCCGGTGGACGAACTTTGCCAGCCCCACCCCCCAAGGCTATAGCCCACCCGTTTTTTAAGCATTTTTCCGCAGGGTGGCTTTGGCGTCCCAACCTTCGGGCACTTATTTTTGGGCGAGGCTTTGTTCATGGCCTATTTTTGGCACACGGTGGCCCCTTGCAAAGTCTCACCTCATTCCGAATCCGGCACATGAACTTCGCCAGCCCCACCCCCCAAGGCTATGGCCCACCCATTTTTTGGGCATTTTTCCGCAGGGGGGCTTTGGCTCCCCGACCTTCGGGCGCGGCTGTGCCCACGGCCTATTTTTGGTGCATGGAGACCCTCGCAAAGTCTCACCCCATTCCTAGTCCGGCGGACGAACTTCGCCAGCCCCACCCCCCAAGGCTATAGCCCACCCGTGTTTTGGGCATTTTTCCGCAGGGTGGCTTTGGCGCCCCGACCTTCGGGTGCTTATTTTTTGGTGAGGCTTTTCCCATGGCCTATTTTTGGCACACGGTGTCCCCTTGCAAAGTCTCACCCCATCCCGAGTCCGGTGGAGGAACTTCGCCACCCCATCCCCCAAGGCTATAGCCCACCCATTTTTTGGGCATTTTTCCGCAGGGGGGCTTTGCCACCCCGACCTTCGGGCGTGGCTGTGCCCGCAGCCTATTTTTGGCAAACGGAGACCCCTCGGAAAGTCTCGCCCCATACCTAGTCCGGCGGACGAACTTCGCAAGCCCCATCCCCCAAGGCTATAGCCCACCCGTTTTTTGGGCATTTTTCCGCTGGGGGGCTTTGGCGCCTCGACCTTCGGGCGCTTATTTTTTGACACGGCTGTGCCGCGGCCTTTTTTTGTCCCATGGAGGCCCCTCGCAAAGTCTCGTCCCATTCCGAGTCCGGCGGACGAACTTCGCCAGCCCCACCCCCCAAGGCTAAAGCCCACCCGTTTTTCGGGCATTTTTCCGCGGGGGGGATTTGGCGCCCCAACCTTTGGGCACTTCTTTTGGGGGGTAGCTGTGCCCATGGCCTATTTTTGGCACACAGAGGCCTCTCGTAAAGTCTCACCCCATTCCAAGTCTGGCGGACGAACTTCGCCCGCCCCACCCCCCAAGGTTATAGCCCACCCGTTTTTCGGGCATTTTTCCGCGGGGGGGATTTGGCGCCCCAACCTTTGGGCACTTCTTTTGGGGGGTAGCTGTGCCCATGGCCTATTTTTGGCACATGGAGGCCCCTCGTAAAGTCTCGCCCCATTCCGAGTCCGGCGGACGAACTTCGCCAGCCCCACCCCCCAAGGCGAAAGCCCACCCATTTTTCCGCAGGGGGGATTTAGCGCCCCGACCATCGGTGGCTTATTTTTGGGCGCGGCTGTACCCGCGGCCTATTTTTGCCACACGGAGGCCCCTCGCACAGTCTTGCCCCATTCCTAGTCCGGCGGACGAACTTCACCAGCCCCACCCCCCAAGGCTATAGCCCACCCATTTCGTGGGCATTTTTCCACAGGGGGGCATTGGCGCCCCGACCTTCGGGTACTTATTTTTGGGTGAGGCTGTGCCCGCGGCTTATTTTTGGCACACGGAGACCCCTCGTAAATTCTCGCCCCATTCTGAGTCCGGCGGACGAACTTCGCTAGCCCCATCCCCCGAGTCTATTGCCGCCCGTTTTTTGGGCATTTTTCCCCAGGGGGGCTTTGGCGCCCCGACCTTCGGGCGCTTATTTTTGGGCGAGGCTTTGCCCGCGGCCTATTTTTGGAACACGATGGCCCCTCGCAAAGTCTCACCCCATTCCGAGTCCGGCGGAAGAACTTCGCCACCCCACCCCGAAGGCTATAGCCCACCCATTTTTTGGGCATTTTTCTGCAGGGGGGCTTTGGCGCCCCAACTTTCGGGCGCTTATTTTTGGGTGCGGCTGTGTCCGCGACCTATTTTGGCACACGGAGGCCCCTCGTAAAGTCTCGCCCCATTCCGAGTCCGGCGGACAAACTTCGCCAGCCCCACCCCCCAAGGCTATAGCCCACCCGTTTTTTGAGCATTTTTCCGCAGGGGGGCTTTGGTGCCCCGACCTTCGGGCACTTATTTTTGGGCCCGGCTGTGCCTGAGGCCTATTTTTGGTACATGGAGGCCCCTCGTAAAGTCTCGCCCCATTCCGGGTCCGGCGGAAAAACTTCGCCACCCCACCCCCCAAGGCTACAACCCACCCGTTTTTTGGGCATTTTTGCGCAGGGGAGCTTTGGTGACCCGACCTTCGGGCGCTTATTTTTGGTCGCAGCTGTACCCGTGGCCTATTTTTAGCACACGGAGGCCCCTCGCAAAGTCTTGCCCCATTGAGAGTCCGTCGGACGAACTTCGGCAGCCCCACCCCCCAAGGCTATAGCCCACCCGTTTTTTGGGCAATTTTCCGCAGGGGAGCTTTGGCGACCCGACCTTCGGGTGCTTATTTTTGGGCGCAGCTGTGCCTGTGGCCTATTTTTGGCACACGGAGGCCCCTCACAAAGTCTCGCCCCATTCTGAGTCCGGCGGACAAACTTCGCAAGCCCCAGCCCCCAAGGCTATAGCCCACCCGTTTTTGGGCATTTTTCCGCAAGGGGGCTTTGGCGCACCGACCTTCAGGTGCTTATTTTTGGATGTGCCTGGGCCCGCGGCCTTCTTTTGTCCCACGGAGGCCCCTCGCAAAGTCTCGCCGTATTCCGAGTCTGGTGGACGAACTTCGCCAGCCCCACCCCCCAAGGCCATAGTCCACCCGTTTTTTGGGCAATTTTCCGCAGGGGAGCTTTGGCGCCCCAACCTTCAGGCGCAGCTGCTCCCGCGGGCTATTGTTGGCACACGGAAGCCCCTCGCAAAGTCTCGCCTCATTTCTAGTCCGGCGGACGAACTTCTCCGGCCCCACCCCCCAAGGCTATAGCCCACCCGTTTTTTGGGCTTTTTCCCGCAGGGGGGCTTTGGCGCCCCGACCGTCAGGTGCTTATTTTTGGGCGCGGCTGTACCCGTAGCCTATTCTTAGCACATGGAGACCCTCGTAAAGTCTCGCCCCATTCCGAGTCCGTCGGACGAACATCGCCAGCCCCACCCCCCAGGGCTACAGCCCACCTGTTTTTTGGGCATTTTTCTGCAGGGGGCTTTGGCGCACCGGCCTTCGGGCACTTTTTTTTGGATGCGGCTGGGCCCGCGGCCATCTTTTGTCCTATGGAGGACCCTCGCAAAGTCTCGCCCCATTCCGAGTCCAGCGGACGAACTTCGCCAGCCCCACCCCCCAAAGCTATAGGCCACCCGTTTTTTGGGTTATTTTCCACAGGGGAACTTTGGCGCCCCGACCTTCAGGCGCTTATTTTATGGCGCGGCTGTGCTCGTCGCCTATTATTGGCACACGGAGGACCCTCGTAAAGTCTCGACCCATACCAAGTCCGGCGGACGAACTTCGGCAGCCCCACCATCCAGGGCTATAGCCCACCCGTTTTTTGGACATTGTTCCGCAGGGGGACTTTGGCGCCCCGACCTTCGGGCGCTTATTTTTGGGCGTGGCTGTGCACGCGGCCTATTTTTGGCACACGGAGGCCCCTTGAAAAGTCTCGACCCATTCCGAGTCCGGCGGACGAACTTCGCCGGCCCCACCCCCCAAGGCTATAACCCACCTGTTTTTTGGGCATTTTTCCGCAGGGGGTCTTTGGTGCACTGACCTTCGGGTACTTATTTTTGGATGAACTGGGCCTGCGGCCTTCTTTTGTCCCACGGAGGCCCCTCGCAAAGTCTCAGCCCATTCCGAGTCCGGCGGATGAACTTCGCCAGCCCCACCCCCCAAGGCTATAGCCCACCCGTTTTTTGGGCTATTTTCCACAGGGGGCTTTGGCGCCCCGACCTTCAGGCGCTTATTTTTTGGCGCGGCTGTGTCCGCCGCCTATTTTTGGCACACGGAGATCCCTCACAAAGTCTCGCCCCATTCCAAGTCCGGCGGACGAATTTCGCCAGCCCAACCCCCCAAGGCTATAGCCCACCCGTTTTTTGGGCATTTTTCTGCGGGGAGGCTTTGGCGCCCCGACCTTCGGGCACTAATTTTTGGGCGCGGCTGTGCCTGCGGCCTATTTTTGGCACACGGAGGCCCTTCGCAAAGTCTCGCCCCATTCCGAGTCCGGTGGAAGAACTTCGCCACCCCACCCCCCAAGGCTATAGCCCACCCGTTTTTTGGGCATTTTTCCGCGGGGGGGCTTTGGCGCCTCGGCCTTCAGGCACTTATTTTTGGGCGCGGCTGTGCCCGCGGCCAATTTTAGTTGTATGGAGGCCCCTCACAAAGTGTCGTCCCATTCCGAGTCCGGCGGACGAACTTCGCCAGCCCCACCCCCCAAGGCTATAGCCCACCCGTTTTTTGGGCATTTTTCCAAAGGGGGGCTTTGGCGCCCCGACCTTCGGGCGCAGCTGTTCCCGTGGCCTAATTTTGGTACACGGAGGCCGCTCGCAAAGTCTCGCCCCATTCCTAGTCCGACGGACGAACTTCGCCAGCCCCACCCCCCAAGGCTAGCCCACCCGTTTTTTGGGCATTTTTCTGCAGGGGGGCTTTGGCGCCCTGACCTTCGGGAGCTTATTTCTTAGCACGGCTGTGCCCGCGGCCTATTTTTGGCACTCGGAGGCCCCTCGCAAAGTCTCGCCCCATTCCGAGTCCGGCGGACGAACTTCGCCAGCCCCACCCCCCAAGGCAATAGCCCACCCATTTTTTGGGCTTTTTTCCGCAGGAGGGCTTTGGCGCCCCGACCTTCGGGCTCTTATTTCTGGGCGCGGCGGTTCCCGCAGCCTATTTTTGGTACACGGAGGCCCCTCACAAAGTCTCACCCCATTCCGAGACCGGCGGACAAACTTCGCCATCCCCACCCCCCAAGGCTATAGCCCACCCATTTTTTGGGCAATTTTTCGTAGGGGGGCTTTGGCGCCCCAAC
>MKYO02028857.1:9676-35655 GCA_002013955.2 Citrus medica
TCTTACCAGGATATTTCAACCAAACTTTTGAGTTTCTGTCCAGAGTCCCATTCTGAGTTCACCCATCCAACTCCCTTGTGGAAAGTCCAGAGTCCCATTCTGAGTTCACCCTTCAAACTCAATGAAGACATTAACCCAACTAAAGCTACCCATCCAGGAATGAGTCCTTCTGACTTACTCCTAGCCTAACAAGAATGTTCACAATTGTTAGCCCAAGGTTTAATTGAGCCCACAAGTTCTCAATGGGCTTGCCAAGCCTTTTATGTTGAAAAGCATTCTGAAATTGTCCGAGGAAAGAAACGCCTAGTCATTGACTACCAGCCATTAAACATGTTTTTACAAGATGACAAATTCCCTTTGCCTCGCCGACAAAGCATGTTTACTTTTCTCAAAAATGCCCAGATCTTTTCAAAATTCGATCTAAAATCTGGTTTTTGGCAACTAGGCATTGAACCCTCAGAACGTTACAAAACCGCTTTTTGTATTCCCAATGCTCATTTCCAATGGACAGTTCTACCCTTTGGTCTCAAAACTGCCCCTTCCATTTTCCAAAAATCCATGATCCAAATCTTCCAACCTATTTTGCATCATGCATTGATTTACATTGATGATATCTTGCTTTTTTCAGGCTCACATGATGAACATCGCCAGCTGTTAACTCAATTCTATGATCTTATCCAAAATCATGGAATCATGTTATCGGCCAAGAAAAGCACCATTGCTACAGATAATATTGAATTCCTTGGTATGCTCATAAAAGATGGACACTACCAGCCAGGAAAGCACATTGCCCAAGAATTGCTTCACTTTCCAGATCAGCAACTTTCCAAAAGGCAAATTCAACAGTTTCTCGGCATTATCAATTACATCCGTGATTTCATCCCACATGTGGATCATTACACTCATCATCTTTCGGCTTTATTGAAAAAGAAGCCCCCAGAGTGGAATGCTGACCACACAACTGCTGTCACTACCCTAAAGCAGATCGCGCAAAATCCGCCTCCTTTAAAGTTGATTACTGATGGACGGCGTATATTGCAGACAGATGCAAGTGATGAATCATGGGGTGCCATCCTCCTCGAAGAGCTCAATGGACAAGAACACTTTATCGCTTACGCTAGTGGACAATTTTCTGACACACAGAAGCACTACCATAGCGTGTTCAAAGAGATTTTAGCGGTAAAGAATGGCATCAAAAAGTTTGAGTATCATCTGATTGGACACCATTTTCTCATCCGAATGGACAGCTCAGCCTTCCCCAATATCTTTCATTTCAAAGGTAAAACTGTTCCCGAAAAAATGTTACTCAGATTAAAAGATTGGTTTTCCAAATATGACTTTTCAGTCAAGCATATAAAGGGATCCCAGAACCTTATCCCTGATATGCTCTCCAGACTCTCCAAACCACAAAACCCTCTCACCTTGTTTTCCACCACCTACCATTTTCCGATTATCTCCATGGCTACATCACTACCCCCAGAAGCTCTCACCAAGAAGACTTTTCCCTTTAATAAAACCTTTTCTTCTGTCTTCGCCATCCAAGAGTTTGCAAGAAAAGCTCTCTTTCGCTTCTTCATGAAAGCCTACCTTGTCACAGAACCTTTTCCATTTTCCTCCTTCCACCCAGAAAATCTGTTCCTTACAGGTTTAACCCTTGATCCATCCAGAGAAACCACTGAAGATGTGTTATGGTACATTTGGTGCCTAACAGTTCTTTATGCCACTAAACTAATCCTGCCAATTGCTCCTACCTTGGAACATCTCCTTGATCCCGACAAGGCCACCTCTCTCACTTGGACTTTACTTGAATGGTTTTCTCCCATTCCATGGTGGAGAAAGAAGCTACAACAACTGTCAGAAATTCACAACCTTGATCGTATGCCTGCCTCTGAAGCACAAATGTTCACATCAGTTTTTATTATTCACAGGCCATACTTCCAACATCCAGACACCAATCTCTTTTGGACTCAAGATCAGGTATATGAATGGTTCACTGCACCACATGTAGCTGTGATTGAAAATGACATACAAGACGTCCTGCACAATTACCTTTGCCAATTAAATCACCAACCTCCGCCACTTAAAGATATCTCCCACACCTCCTTAGGTCCACAACATGACCTCCTCATGATCCCCACTCCATCCGCCATATCCAAACCAAAGTCCACAGGTATCATCATCAAGGAAGAAAAACCAGACTACACTGATTTCCTGTTCCAGGATTCCCAAGACCCATGGGATGCATTTCTCCCCCTAAGCCAACACCTTCACCAATTTCCCCAACCCACAATGGATGAACCTGGACCCTCTAAACCAGGGCCCTCAACCAAACCTCCCAAACATTCAGCACAACCATCCAAAGTTGACAAAGCCACCCAAACTTCCCCCACGCGGACTCGAAGGTGCACTCCCCGAGATTATCATTGTCCTCATCCACCATGCCGTGGTCCCTCCTGTAAGCATCCAAAGTTATCCAAAACCTTTTTCCCACCAAAAGACAACGATGACCCATGTGCCACTGAAAGCTCCTCTGAAGACGAGTACATGAATCTCCGCTCTCCATAAAGTTGTTTGTCTTGTTGCTTTCAATAAAGTAGTTTGTCTTGTTGTAATAATGATGTTTCGCTTTATGCTTGCATAATTATTAAAGTTTGCTTTTACTTTAAGCTTTTGCTTTTGCTTTTGTCAAAGTCATGCTTTAATTATTAAAGCACTTTTGTCTTTTGTAATAATTAAAGTTGTTTCATGCTTATCTTTTTGTAAAAGATAGGGGTCCTGTCCTATCTTCCCCGAAGGATTCTCCTATATAAAGAATCCTCCTCTCCTTTGTAAGATATAGAACTTGAATAGAAAAACTCTCGTATGTTTTCTTCCATGAATTTCTAAACTCTCTCTTCTCTCTCTGCAAATGAAGTTCTAGGAACAAGAAAAGAATAAAGAATTAAATTTGTTCATTTTGAAAACCTAAGGAAGTATGCTCTGCACTTGCCTTCCAGTAAGGATCCTGTGCATCAGAAAACTTTTGACCATTTCTTATCTGGTTTGGTACCCTGTTTTAGACTCAAAGGAAAGTCTGTTTTGGGTTATATAACCCGAGAGGAAAATGTTTTAAAAGGATTTTGATCGCTATACCTATATGGTGAGGTCTGCGGGTGGATATGAGAGTACGGATACTGCGGGTAAAAGAACTGGGTCATTTGTAGAGTTGGTAAGGGCTGATGAGAGGAACTCCAACCCGACATCCAGAGACAACTCACAGCATCCAATCTTTCCCTAGACAACATCTCTCTTGGCAAAATCTTTCAGGCCTCTTCCGATTCCTCTTCTTCCTTTCCTCCTTTAGAACCCCAGACAGATTCCCAACGAAATGTTGTGTCCAAACCCTTTATCCCTTCACCTGAATTTGCTTTTTGGAAAGTTGTTGTCTTTGCCATCCAAGAGTTTGCAAGAAAAGCTCTCTTTCGCTTCTTCATGAAAGCCTACCTTGTCACAGATGCTTTTCCATTTTCCTCCTTCGACCCAGAAAATCTGTTCCTGAATGGATCTCCAACTATGAGCAATTCCATAACAATACCGCTCCAAGCACCATTGCTACAGATAATATTGAATTCCTTGGTATGCTCATAAAAGATGGACACTACCAGCCAGGAAAGCACATTGCCCAAGAATTGCAAGATATTTCAACCAAACTTTTGAGTTTCTGTCCAGAGTCCCATTCTGAGTTCACCCATCCAACTCCCTTGTGGAAAAATAATTTGAATCTTTATTCTGTTTTGATCTTTAGTCTTCAGGCGCAGAGAGAACTTCTATTCATGGCTTCCACTTAATCTTCAACAGACTTTCCTTTGAGTCTAAAACAGGGTACCAAACCAGATAAGAAATGGTCAAAAGTTTTCTGATGCACAGGATCCATCCAAGAGTTTGCAAGAAAAGCCCTCTTTCGCTTCTGAAATTGTCCGAGGAAAGAAACGCCTAGTCATTGACAGACTTTCCTTTGAGTCTAAAACAGGGTACCAAACCAGATAAGAAATGGTCAAAAGTTTTCTGATGCACAGGATCCTTAGCCATGGAGATAATCAGAAAATGGTAGGTGGTGGAAAAAAAGGTGAGAGGGTTTTGTGGTTTGGAGAGTCTGGAGAGCATATCAAGGAGGGGAAGTTTGGGTGGATGGGTAGCTTTAGTTAGGTTAATGTCTTCATTGAGTTTGGGCTCAATTAAACCTTGGGCTAACAATTGTGAACATTCTTGTTGGGCTAGGAACAAGAAAAGAATAAAGAATTAAATTTGTTCATTTTGAAAACCCAATGATGAAACAATGTTCGCACTACAGAATTCCTCTGATTCGGACAGTGACTAGTCCCAAGTGATTTTCCACCAACAGTTAGATATGCAAAAAGGAGAGCTCACCATGCGAGTGAATGATCAGTAAGTCACATTTAATGTACTAGAGACTATGAAGAACCCTGATGAAGTAGAAGATTGTAATTTCCTAAATGTTATAGATTTTGTTGTAGCTGACAGAATCGGCAGATGCTGCAGTAATGAGATCAACAAAGTCACCACCTTTGAAGATGTAGAAGAGGAAGATGTTGCAGCAAACCAGATAGATTGGAAGGAAGAAAAGAAATCTGATAGGCATAACAGGTTTATTGAGCATCTGAATCTTTCAGACATGGAAGTAAAAAAAACTTTACCATCTATTAAATCACCTCCTAGTCTTGAATTAAAATTGTTACCTTCACATTTGAAATATATTTATACCTAAGGGCCACAACACATTCTCTGTAATCATTTCTTCTACCTTGAATGCAGGTCAAGAATGAAGTCTAGTAGATTTGCTTGGAAGATACAGAAGAGCAATTGGATGAATCATGATAGACATCAAGGGGATAAGCCCATCAATATGCATGCATAAAATCCTGTTAGAAGATTGCCATAGCAATTCAGTAGAGCATCAGAGAAGGTTAAACCCTATTATGAAATAAGTGGTGAAAAAGAAAATCATCAAATGGTTGGATGCTGGAATCATATACCCAATATCAGACAGTTCGTGGGTGAGCCCAGTTCAATGTGTTCCAAAGAAATGAGGGATAACATTGATAGCTAATGAGAGGGATGAACTTATTCCTACAAGGACAGTGACTAGATGGACAGTATGTATGGATTACAGGAAGCTCAACAAAGCCACAAGGAAAGATCACTTCCCACTCTCATTCATAGATCAGATGTTGGACAGACTTGCTGGGAAACAGTACTATTATTTCCTAGATGGGTATTCAGGCTACAACCAAATTGTTATAGCTCCAAAAGATCAGGAGAAGACTACATTCACCTTCAGAAGAATGTCCTTTGGTTTGTGCAATGCTCCAGCAACTTTTCAGAGATGCATGATGTCTATTTTTTCTGATATGGTAGAGCAGACTTTAGAAGTTTTCATGGATGACTTCTCAGTTTTTGGGGAGACATACAAAGATTGTTTACACAACTTGGAAGAAGTTCTTAAAAGATGTGAGATGACTAACTTAGTACTCAATTGGGAAAAGTGCCATTTTATGGTGCAAGAAGGAATAGTATTGGGTTATAAGGTGTCCAAGAAAGGCATTGAGGTAGACAAAGTCAAGATAGAGGTAATAGATAAACTGCAACCCCCTACTTCAATAAAAGGTATTAGGAGTTTTTTGGGTCATGCTGGATTTTACAGAAGATTCATTAAGGATTTTTCCAAGGTAGCTAAACCATTATGCTTATTACTGGAACATGACAAACCTTTTCACTTTGACAAAGATTGTCTCTCAGCATTTGGAGAATTAAAGAAAGCTCTAATCACTGCACTAGTGGTTATATCTCCAGACTGGACTCTACCATTTGAACTGATGTGTGATGCTAGTGATCATTTTATGGGAGTAGTATTAGGGCAAAGAAAGGATAAGGTTTTTCACTCCATCTACTATGCAAGCAAAACTCTTACTCAAACTCAAATCAATTACACCACTACAGAGAAAGAGTTGCTAGCAGTAGTATTTGCTTTTGATAAATTCATAGCTTACTTGGTGGGTACTAAAGTGATTGTATACACAGACCATGCAGCCATCAAATACTTAATTTTAAAGAAGGATGTCAAACCAAGATTAATCAGATGGATCTTATTGCATCAGGAATTTGATCTGGAAATTAAAGATAGAAAGGGGACTGAGAATCAAGTAGCAGACCACATGTCACGGCTGGAAGCAGACACAAGTACATTGACAAGGAGGGACATCACTGAAACTTTTCCTGATGAATAGTTATTGGTAGTACAACAAGCACAGATGCTGCAGCAGTCAGGATCTCCATGGTATGCAGATATTGCTAACTACTTAGTAAGTGGGTTGCTACCACCTGAGCTGAAGTTTCAGGAGAAAAAGAAATTTCTTCATGATGTTAGAAGTTATCAGTGGGATGCCCACATTTATATAAGTTATGTCAGATCAAGTAATACGAAGATGTGCTTCAGAAGGAGAAATTCCCCACATACTGGAGTCATGCCATGCCGCATCATATGGAGGACATTTTGGTGGTCACAGAACAACTGCTAAAGTTCTACAATCAGGTTATTACTAGCCTACTATTTTTAAAGATGCTTATGAATTTGTTAAATGTTGTGACAGGTGTCAAAGGACAGGGAACATAACTAAAAGATATGAAATGCCATTGACCAATATTCTGGAAGTGGAAGTCTTTGATGTCTGGGGAATAGATTTCATGGGACTTTTTCCACCATCCTTTGGGAATTTATATATCCTTCTTGTTGTAGATTATGTCTCCAAGTGGGTAGAAGCTGCAGCATTACCTACCAATGATGTTAAAACAGTGGTGGCTTTTATGTAGAAAAAATATTTTTTCCAGGTTTGGCACTCCTAGAACAATTATTAGTGATGAGGGTACTCCTTTTTGCAACAAAGTCTTTGTTGCAGCTATGATAAAATATGGAGTCAAACACAAGGTAGCAACAGTATATCACCCACAATCCAATGGTCAGGCTGAAGTATCCAACAGAGAAATTAAAAAGATCTTAGAAAAAGTGGTGAACCCAACAAGGAATGATTGGTCTTTGCAGTTACATGACTCCCTATGAGCCTACAGAACAGCATACAAAACTCCACTTGGCATGTCTCCTTACCGAATTGTCACTTGAATCTTATCTAGTATCAGAGCCATACCGTCCTTGAAACCTGTTTTCTAAACTCTTGTTTTCTTGCTCAAAGTGGTATAATTTGAATCTTTATTCTGTTTTGATCTTTAGTCTTCAGGCGCAGAGAGAACTTCTCATTCATGGCTTCCACTTCATCTTCAACTCCTTCAAATCCTGTTACTCTTTCTTCTACTCTTTCCCTACCTAAATCTTGCACTTCTCATACTGCCAACAAAATTGAAAATCTTGTAGAATACTCTTACATCCCTGAATCAGCCCAGATCAGTGAATCTTCGTACCCTCTCATCAGCCCTTACCAACTCTACAAACGACCCAGTTCTTTTACCCGCAGTATCCGTACTCTCATATCCACCCGCAGACCTCACCCTAAAGAATACATCCAGTCTTCTCGCCTGGATCAATGTTCTCTTCAAGCAACCCCTGCTGAGCAATATGTCACTCTTGAAATCCCTTCCGACTTGATTTCCAACTGGAAACGAGAAGGTTTTACCCACCTTCATCTTGGAGGCATCAGACTAATCCTCACCCTTCATGGGAGAAAAGGATTACCAGTTACCGCTCGAATTGCTATGCTTGATACCCGATTCAAACAGTACCAAGATGCTGTTATCGGTACTGTCCTCACAACCCTTCATGCAGGAAGTGTTTTACTCACTTTCTATCCCAATTTCAACCTTTCTCTCCAAGACACCAACTTGCCCACAGCCTTGAAAGTTCAAGTTCAAATTCAAGGTGCAGAACAAATCTCTTCAGCCAAAATTGCCACCTTACACCATCAACTGGTCTATAGGCTTCAAAATCATGCCTTAGATCTACCCACTCCAGAACACCACTCTGACACCCTCATGGTGTTAGCAGAATCTGACCAAATCCCCACAATCATCCAGATCCCGAGACAAATTCCCCGCCATGAGCTCATAAAGCTTATGCCTCTTGAATGGATCTCCAACTATGAGCAGTTCCATAACAATACCGCTCCCATTCAGACATCTGAAAGTATGTTTGAAAGACACCCAGATGGCACAGTCAGAATGACTTTTAAACCACCTCCAAGTGCTCCACAAGAGCCTCCTCGGCTCTCCTTTACTTATTCTTCCATGATCACAGCTGTTCAGACAGCTCAGGAAGATCTGCCCATTACAGGGTTTAATTCTGAAGGTTACCCTGTGTATCCAGCCAAACACAATGGCCATTTCTTATGGGATGCCCCTGGTTCAGGCATGTGTGACCCAAATTGTCCCTGCTGGGATGATTGGGAAGAAGACGATGATTATGCAACCACAAGAAAAAAGAAACCCAAAAAGAAAAAACCTCTTGTCCCATGTAACCACTGTGACCCTAAACCACCATCAGATCCTCCACCTCCACCAGCTCCATTACCCATCTACCGAAAAGAACTCAAATGGATTGCCAAACATTGCAAATCTGAGATTCCATCACCACTCCCAAACCCAACACCTATCGTCCAACCACTGGCTTGTATGATGTTTTCCTCTACCCCTTCCGATTACTCTTCTTCCTTTCCTCCTTTGGAACCCCAGACAGATTCCCAACGAAATGTTGTGTCCAAACCCTTTATCCCTTCACCTATTACCTCCACTGGCCACCTGGAGCCCCCTAAACCTTTTGAATCAGTCCTCAACTGGCAAACTCAAAATGCCAGGGCCCAAAATGATACTTTGTTGCATCTCCATTCAAAAGTTGAGAACATCAGTTTGCGAACTGACCAGATTGAGACGAAAGTTGACTCTATTGCTGCCCAAATGCAACAGATTCACCAAAATCTTCAAACCAGAATTGGTCAACTCGATTCAGAGTTACGAGCCATGCTTGCCCAGAGATACTATGGCCCAGAATTTGATCAAAAAGAAAGGGAAATCAGGCGCTTAAAAGCTGAACTTGCTCAGATTGAATCTGAAAAACAGAGACCTACCCTTTTCACCACTTCACCTCCTATCCCTTCTCTCGGTCCAACTTATCATCCTTTTGCCTCTATGCTTTCTCCTATTAAACAGTATGACCCTTCCAAGTTATTTGGCATGACTCATACTCTTTTCAGAGACAATCCTTTGCCACCACCACCTAAACCTAAACCCAAACCTAGACCGCAGCCTCGACCTGCCCCTCTTCATCCTTCCTCTCTGACCATCCCTGGCCAACCATCTCCTAGTTCTACACTGCCCTCACCGCTAGCTCCATTATCAGTCCCTACCCAATCCAAGGATAAAGAACCCATAAACCAGTTTACTGCTCACACAGTCACCCATTCATCTACTACAGACGACCAAACTTCTGATTCAAATCTAGCTGTTTCAGATAGCCCTACCGAAACTGATACAGAATCTTCAGCATCCACCAGTGACTCTGAAAAGTCCTATGCTGATATTACCAAAATCCTGATGGCTCAACCTGATCAAGGCCAAACCTCTCATACAGAACCATATGTTGATATTCCCTCCGAAGTTGAAGAAGAACTGCCTGAATCTACTGCCACAAACCAACCTTCTCCAGCCCAGCCCAATCCACCCAGTCAAAAATCGTCAAATGGTCCATGGTTCACATTTGATGATCTACCATCTCATAAATGGCGTGACCGACTCAATGAAATGTCTGCCTGGATTGACCTCCAGATGCTAAGACCAGGAGCAACAACTCAATCAGTCCTTAGAGAATTTGCTACTCGTTTTACGGGTGCTCTAAGAGATTGGTTTGATTCGTTAGGACGATACCGCCAATTACAGTTTGTTGACCTTCCAGAAGTTTCAAGTGCTCTTGCTGTACTTCATGATCAATTCCTTGGCGACCCTTCTGCAGTCTTTGAAGCTGCCAGACGAGATTATCTCAACATGAAATGCTGCTCCCTCAATGCTAAGGATCTTGACTTCCATTATAAGCGAATGTCCCTGCTGTTCTATAAGCTTAATGGATTCAATGAACCGACATTAAAGCATGTCTTTCTGGCTTCCCTCCCCGAAGAACTCCAACCCGACATCCAGAGACAACTCACAGCATCCAATCTTTCCCTAGACAACATCTCTCTTGGCAAAATCTTTCAGCTTGCCAAAACTTGTCTTGACAAACTTTGCGAGCAAAAACAGTTTTTCAAAGAACTGTTGAAAGACAAAGAACCTTTCCGAAGTGCTTGCAAAAAGCCTTATTTGCAGATCAAATGCCACAAGAAAAAGGATTGCGATTGCAGTTCAAAGAAAAAACGGCATTTTCGGAAATTCAAAACTCCAGAATTTTCATCCAAACCTCGCAGATCCCGAAAGCCCTACAGGTTTTTCAGAAAGAAATCATCCTCTTCCAGAGACGTTAAACGAAAGCACTCAAGTAGATGCTTTATCTGCAAGAAAAAAGGTCACTATGCTAAAGATTGTCCCAACAAAAGAGAAAAATCCATCCGGTTAGTTGAGCATCTTCAAGCAACTACAGACTACTCTCCTGCCAAAGATGAACTGGAATTCTATTTCTCTGAACAAGATGAACCCAATGATGAAACAGTGTTCGCACTACAGAATTCCTCTGATTCAGACAGTGACCAGTCTCAAGTGATTTTCCACCAACAGTTACTCTCCCTTGATACTACAGTTCCTATCCCATCCATCAAACTCCAGATCTTGCCCTCAAAATTCCAAAGGCCCATTCCAGCAATTGGTCTTATAGATACTGGTGCCCAACGCAGCATGTTGAACCCCCATATTCTTCCATCCGAATACTGGACCCAGTTTGAAGAACATTTCAAAGCTGTCAATGGCAAACTCTTCACCACCTCTTTGATTACCAAAAAACCCATTGGTATTCAAATTTTCCCAAATTGTGTCATTTGGACCAAGGTTATTGGTTCCACTCTTCCTAATAAGGATATCTTGTTAGGTTTTGACATCCTTCACCAAATCAAACACCTCCAAATCATTCCCACTGGAATCCGAGTCAAGTCCATGTTCAAACCATTCACAGACATTCTGAAACTCTACAATCTGTCTGAAACTCCCCAGTCTTACCAGGATATTTCAACCAAACTTTTGAGTTTCTGTCCAGAGTCCCATTCTGAGTTCACCCATCCAACTCCCTTGTGGAAAAATAAGTCTTTCTTCATTAAGTTACCCTTCAAACTCAATGAAGACATTAACCCAACTAAAGCTACCCATCCAGGAATGAGTCCTTCTGACTTACTCCTAGCCCAACAAGAATGTTCACAATTGTTAGCCCAAGGTTTAATTGAGCCCACAAGTTCTCAATGGGCTTGCCAAGCCTTTTATGTTGAAAAGCATTCTGAAATTGTCCGAGGAAAGAAACGCCTAGTCATTGACTACCAGCCATTAAACATGTTTTTACAAGATGACAAATTCCCTTTGCCTCGCCGACAAAGCATGTTTACTTTTCTCAAAAATGCCCAGATCTTTTCAAAATTCGATCTAAAATCTGGTTTTTGGCAACTAGGCATTGAACCCTCAGAACGTTACAAAACCGCTTTTTGTATTCCCAATGCTCATTTCCAATGGACAGTTCTACCCTTTGGTCTCAAAACTGCCCCTTCCATTTTCCAAAAATCCATGATCCAAATCTTCCAACCTATTTTGCATCATGCATTGATTTACATTGATGATATCTTGCTTTTTTCAGGCTCACATGATGAACATCGCCAGCTGTTAACTCAATTCTATGATCTTATCCAAAATCATGGAATCATGTTATCGGCCAAGAAAAGCACCATTGCTACAGATAATATTGAATTCCTTGGTATGCTCATAAAAGATGGACACTACCAGCCAGGAAAGCACATTGCCCAAGAATTGCTTCACTTTCCAGATCAGCAACTTTCCAAAAGGCAAATTCAACAGTTTCTCGGCATTATCAATTACATCCGTGATTTCATCCCACATGTGGATCATTACACTCATCATCTTTCGGCTTTATTGAAAAAGAAGCCCCCAGAGTGGAATGCTGACCACACAACTGCTGTCACTACCCTAAAGCAGATCGCGCAAAATCCGCCTCCTTTAAAGTTGATTACTGATGGACGGCGAATATTGCAGACAGATGCAAGTGATGAATCATGGGGTGCCATCCTCCTCGAAGAGCTCAATGGACAAGAACACTTTATCGCTTACGCTAGTGGACAATTTTCTGACACACAGAAGCACTACCATAGCGTGTTCAAAGAGATTTTAGCGGTAAAGAATGGCATCAAAAAGTTTGAGTATCATCTGATTGGACACCATTTTCTCATCCGAATGGACAGCTCAGCCTTCCCCAATATCTTTCATTTCAAAGGTAAAACTGTTCCCGAAAAAATGTTACTCAGATTAAAAGATTGGTTTTCCAAATATGACTTTTCAGTCAAGCATATAAAGGGATCCCAGAACCTTATCCCTGATATGCTCTCCAGACTCTCCAAACCACAAAACCCTCTCACCTTGTTTTCCACCACCTACCATTTTCCGATTATCTCCATGGCTACATCACTACCCCCAGAAGCTCTCACCAAGAAGACTTTTCCCTTTAATAAAACCTTTTCTTCTGTCTTCGCCATCCAAGAGTTTGCAAGAAAAGCTCTCTTTCGCTTCTTCATGAAAGCCTACCTTGTCACAGAACCTTTTCCATTTTCCTCCTTCCACCCAGAAAATCTGTTCCTTACAGGTTTAACCCTTGATCCATCCAGAGAAACCACTGAAGATGTGTTATGGTACATTTGGTGCCTAACAGTCCTTTATGCCACTAAGTTAGTCCTGCCAATTGCTCCTACCTTGGAACATCTCCTTGATCCCGACAAGGCCACCTCTCTCACTTGGACTTTACTTGAATGGTTTTCTCCCATTCCATGGTGGAGAAAGAAGCTACAACAACTGTCAGAAATTCACAACCTTGATCGTATGCCTGCCTCTGAAGCACAAATGTTCACATCAGTTTTTATTATTCACAGGCCATACTTCCAACATCCAGACACCAATCTCTTTTGGACTCAAGATCAGGTATATGAATGGTTCACTGCACCACATGTAGCTGTGATTGAAAATGACATACAAGACGTCCTGCACAATTACCTTTGCCAATTAAATCACCAACCTCCGCCACTTAAAGATATCTCCCACACCTCCTTAGGTCCACAACATGACCTCCTCATGATCCCCACTCCATCCGCCATATCCAAACCAAAGTCCACAGGTATCATCATCAAGGAAGAAAAACCAGACTACACTGATTTCCTGTTCCAGGATTCCCAAGACCCATGGGATGCATTTCTCCCCCTAAGCCAACACCTTCACCAATTTCCCCAACCCACAATGGATGAACCTGGACCCTCTAAACCAGGGCCCTCAACCAAACCTCCCAAACATTCAGCACAACCATCCAAAGTTGACAAAGCCACCCAAACTTCCCCCACGCGGACTCGAAGGTGCACTCCCCGAGATTATCATTGTCCTCATCCACCATGCCGTGGTCCCTCCTGTAAGCATCCAAAGTTATCCAAAACCTTTTTCCCACCAAAAGACAACGATGACCCATATGCCACTGAAAGCTCCTCTGAAGACGAGTACATGAATCTCCGCTCTCCATAAAGTTGTTTGTCTTGTTGCTTTCAATAAAGTAGTTTGTCTTGTTGTAATAATGATGTTTCGCTTTATGCTTGCATAATTATTAAAGTTTGCTTTTACTTTAAGCTTTTGCTTTTGCTTTTGTCAAAGTCATGCTTTAATTATTAAAGCACTTTTGTCTTTTGTAATAATTAAAGTTGTTTCATGCTTATCTTTTTGTAAAAGATAGGGGTCCTGTCCTATCTTCCCCGAAGGATTCTCCTATATAAAGAATCCTCCTCTCCTTTGTAAGATATAGAACTTGAATAGAAAATTTTCCATAAATAAACTCTCGTATGTTTTCTTCCATGAATTTCTAAACTCTCTCTTCTCTCTCTGCAAATGAAGTTCTAGGAAAAAGAAAAGAATAAAGAATTAAATTTGTTCATTTTGAAAACCTAAGGAAGTATGCTCTGCACTTGCCTTCCAGTAAGGATCCTGTGCATCAGAAACCTTTTGACCATTTCTTATCTGGTTTGGTACCCTGTTTTAGACTAAAGGAAAGTCTGTTTTGGGTTATATAACCCGAGAGGAAAATGTTTTAAAAGGATTTTGATCGCTATACCTAAGGGCCACAACGCCACGTACTATATGGTATCAGAGCCATACCGTCCTTGAAACCTGTTTTCTAAACTCTTGTTTTCATGCTCAAAGTGGTATAATTTGAATCTTTATTCTGTTTTGATCTTTAGTCTTCAGGCGCAGAGAGAACTTCTCATTCATGGCTTCCACTTCATCTTCAACTCCTTCAAATCCTGTTACTCTTTCTTCTACTCTTTCCCTACCTAAATCTTGCACTTCTCATACTGCCAACAAAATTGAAAATCTTGTAGAATACTCTTACATCCCTGAATCAGCCCAGATCAGTGAATCTTCGTACCCTCTCATCAGCCCTTACCAACTCTACAAACGACCCAGTTCTTTTACCCGCAGTATCCGTACTCTCATATCCACCCGCAGACCTCACCCTAAAGAATACATCCAGTCTTCTCGCCTGGATCAATGTTCTCTTCAAGCAACCCCTGCTGAGCAATATGTCACTCTTGAAATCCCTTCCGACTTGATTTCCAACTGGAAACGAGAAGGTTTTACCCACCTTCATCTTGGAGGCATCAGACTAATCCTCACCCTTCATGGGAGAAAAGGATTACCAGTTACCGCTCGAATTGCTATGCTTGATACCCGATTCAAACAGTACCAAGATGCTGTTATCGGTACTGTCCTCACAACCCTTCATGCAGGAAGTGTTTTACTCACTTTCTATCCCAATTTCAACCTTTCTCTCCAAGACACCAACTTGCCCACAGCCTTGAAAGTTCAAGTTCAAATTCAAGGTGCAGAACAAATCTCTTCAGCCAAAATTGCCACCTTACACCATCAACTGGTCTATAGGCTTCAAAATCATGCCTTAGATCTACCCACTCCAGAACACCACTCTGACACCCTCATGGTGTTAGCAGAATCTGACCAAATCCCCACAATCATCCAGATCCCGAGACAAATTCCCCGCCATGAGCTCATAAAGCTTATGCCTCTTGAATGGATCTCCAACTATGAGCAGTTCCATAACAATACCGCTCCCATTCAGACATCTGAAAGTATGTTTGAAAGACACCCAGATGGCACAGTCAGAATGACTTTTAAACCACCTCCAAGTGCTCCACAAGAGCCTCCTCGGCTCTCCTTTACTTATTCTTCCATGATCACAGCTGTTCAGACAGCTCAGGAAGATCTGCCCATTACAGGGTTTAATTCTGAAGGTTACCCTGTTTATCCAGCCAAACACAATGGCCATTTCTTATGGGATGCCCCTGGTTCAGGCATGTGTGACCCAAATTGTCCCTGCTGGGATGATTGGGAAGAAGACGATGATTATGCAACCACAAGAAAAAAGAAACCCAAAAAGAAAAAACCTCTTGTCCCATGTAACCACTGTGACCCTAAACCACCATCAGATCCTCCACCTCCACCAGCTCCATTACCCATCTACCGAAAAGAACTCAAATGGATTGCCAAACATTGCAAATCTGAGATTCCATCACCACTCCCAAACCCAACACCTATCGTCCAACCACTGGCTTGTATGATGTTTTCCTCTACCCCTTCCGATTACTCTTCTTCCTTTCCTCCTTTGGAACCCCAGACAGATTCCCAACGAAATGTTGTGTCCAAACCCTTTATCCCTTCACCTATTACCTCCACTGGCCACCTGGAGCCCCCTAAACCTTTTGAATCAGTCCTCAACTGGCAAACTCAAAATGCCAGGGCCCAAAATGATACTTTGTTGCATCTCCATTCAAAAGTTGAGAACATCAGTTTGCGAACTGACCAGATTGAGACGAAAGTTGACTCTATTGCTGCCCAAATGCAACAGATTCACCAAAATCTTCAAACCAGAATTGGTCAACTCGATTCAGAGTTACGAGCCATGCTTGCCCAGAGATACTATGGCCCAGAATTTGATCAAAAAGAAAGGGAAATCAGGCGCTTAAAAGCTGAACTTGCTCAGATTGAATCTGAAAAACAGAGACCTACCCTTTTTACCACTTCACCTCCTATCCCTTCTCTCGGTCCAACTTATCATCCTTTTGCCTCTATGTTATCTCCTATTAAACAATATGACCCTTCCAAGTTATTTGGCATGACTCATACTCTTTTCCGAGACAATCCTTTGCCACCACCACCTAAACCTAAACCCAAACCTAGACCGCAGCCTCGACCTGCCCCTCTTCATCCTTCCTCTCTGACCATCCCTGGCCAACCATCTCCTAGTTCTACACTGCCCTCACCGCTAGCTCCATTATCAGTCCCTACCCATACCAAGGATAAAGAACCCATAAACCAGTTTACTGCTCACACAGTCACCCATTCATCTACTACAGACGACCAAACTTCTGATTCAAATCTAGCTGTTTCAGATAGCCCTACCGAAACTGATACAGAATCTTCAGCATCCACCAGTGACTCTGAAAAGTCCTATGCTGATATTACCAAAATCCTGATGGCTCAACCTGATCAAGGCCAAACCTCTCATACAGAACCATATGTTGATATTCCCTCTGAAGTTGACGAAGAAATACCTGAATCTACTGCCACAAACCAACCTCCTCCAGCCCAGCCCAATCCACCCAGTCAAAAATCGTCAAATGGTCCATGGTTCACATTTGATGATCTACCATCTCATAAATGGCGTGACCGACTCAATGAAATGTCTGCCTGGATTGACCTCCAGATGCTAAGACCAGGAGCAACAACTCAATCAGTCCTTAGAGAATTTGCTACTCGTTTTACGGGTGCTCTAAGAGATTGGTTTGATTCGTTAGGACGATACCGCCAATTACAGTTTGTTGACCTTCCAGAAGTTTCAAGTGCTCTTGCTGTACTTCATGATCAATTCCTTGGCGACCCTTCTGCAGTCTTTGAAGCTGCCAGACGAGATTATCTCAACATGAAATGCTGCTCCCTCAATGCTAAGGATCTTGACTTCCATTATAAGCGAATGTCCCTGCTGTTCTATAAGCTTAATGGATTCAATGAACCGACATTAAAGCATGTCTTTCTGGCTTCCCTCCCCGAAGAACTCCAACCCGACATCCAGAGACAACTCACAGCATCCAATCTTTCCCTAGACAACATCTCTCTTGGCAAAATCTTTCAGCTTGCCAAAACTTGTCTTGACAAACTTTGCGAGCAAAAACAGTTTTTCAAAGAACTGTTGAAAGACAAAGAACCTTTCCGAAGTGCTTGCAAAAAGCCTTATTTGCAGATCAAATGCCACAAGAAAAAGGATTGCGATTGCAGTTCAAAGAAAAAACGGCATTTTCGGAAATTCAAAACTCCAGAATTTTCATCCAAACCTCGCAGATCCCGAAAGCCCTACAGGTTTTTCAGAAAGAAATCATCCTCTTCCAGAGACGTTAAACGAAAGCACTCAAGTAGATGCTTTATCTGCAAGAAAAAAGGTCACTATGCTAAAGATTGTCCCAACAAAAGAGAAAAATCCATCCGGTTAGTTGAGCATCTTCAAGCAACTACAGACTACTCTCCTGCCAAAGATGAACTGGAATTCTATTTCTCTGAACAAGATGAACCCAATGATGAAACAGTGTTCGCACTACAGAATTCCTCTGATTCAGACAGTGACCAGTCTCAAGTGATTTTCCACCAACAGTTACTCTCCCTTGATACTACAGTTCCTATCCCATCCATCAAACTCCAGATCTTGCCCTCAAAATTCCAAAGGCCCATTCCAGCAATTGGTCTTATAGATACTGGTGCCCAACGCAGCATGTTGAACCCCCATATTCTTCCATCCGAATACTGGACCCAGTTTGAAGAACATTTCAAAGCTGTCAATGGCAAACTCTTCACCACCTCTTTGATTACCAAAAAACCCATTGGTATTCAAATTTTCCCAAATTGTGTCATTTGGACCAAGGTTATTGGTTCCACTCTTCCTAATAAGGATATCTTGTTAGGTTTTGACATCCTTCACCAAATCAAACACCTCCAAATCATTCCCACTGGAATCCGAGTCAAGTCCATGTTCAAACCATTCACAGACATTCTGAAACTCTACAATCTGTCTGAAACTCCCCAGTCTTACCAGGATATTTCAACCAAACTTTTGAGTTTCTGTCCAGAGTCCCATTCTGAGTTCACCCATCCAACTCCCTTGTGGAAAAATAAGTCTTTCTTCATTAAGTTACCCTTCAAACTCAATGAAGACATTAACCCAACTAAAGCTACCCATCCAGGAATGAGTCCTTCTGACTTACTCCTAGCCCAACAAGAATGTTCACAATTGTTAGCCCAAGGTTTAATTGAGCCCACAAGTTCTCAATGGGCTTGCCAAGCCTTTTATGTTGAAAAGCATTCTGAAATTGTCCGAGGAAAGAAACGCCTAGTCATTGACTACCAGCCATTAAACATGTTTTTACAAGATGACAAATTCCCTTTGCCTCGCCGACAAAGCATGTTTACTTTTCTCAAAAATGCCCAGATCTTTTCAAAATTCGATCTAAAATCTGGTTTTTGGCAACTAGGCATTGAACCCTCAGAACGTTACAAAACCGCTTTTTGTATTCCCAATGCTCATTTCCAATGGACAGTTCTACCCTTTGGTCTCAAAACTGTCCCTTCCATTTTCCATTGATGCATTGATTTACATTGATGCATTGATTTACATTGATGATATCTTGCTTTTTTCAGGCTCACATGATGAACATCACCAGCTGTTAACTCAATTCTATGATCTTATCCAAAATCATGGAATCATGTTATCGGCCAAGAAAAGCACCATTGCTACAGATAATATTGAATTCCTTGGTATGCTCATAAAAGATGGACACTACCAGCCAGGAAAGCACATTGCCCAAGAATTGCTTCACTTTCCAGATCAGCAACTTTCCAAAAGGCAAATTCAACAGTTTCTCGGCATTATCAATTACATCCGTGATTTCATCCCACATGTGGATCATTACACTCATCATCTTTCGGCTTTATTGAAAAAGAAGCCCCCAGAGTGGAATGCTGACCACACAACTGCTGTCACTACCCTAAAGCAGATCGCGCAAAATCCGCCTCCTTTAAAGTTGATTACTGATGGACGGCGTATATTGCAGACAGATGCAAGTGATGAATCATGGGGTGCCATCCTCCTCGAAGAGCTCAATGGACAAGAACACTTTATCGCTTACGCTAGTGGACAATTTTCTGACACACAGAAGCACTACCATAGCGTGTTCAAAGAGATTTTAGCGGTAAAGAATGGCATCAAAAAGTTTGAGTATCATCTGATTGGACACCATTTTCTCATCCGAATGGACAGCTCAGCCTTCCCCAATATCTTTCATTTCAAAGGTAAAACTGTTCCCGAAAAAATGTTACTCAGATTAAAAGATTGGTTTTCCAAATATGACTTTTCAGTCAAGCATATAAAGGGATCCCAGAACCTTATCCCTGATATGCTCTCCAGACTCTCCAAACCACAAAACCCTCTCACCTTGTTTTCCACCACCTACCATTTTCCGATTATCTCCATGGCTACATCACTACCCCCAGAAGCTCTCACCAAGAAGACTTTTCCCTTTAATAAAACCTTTTCTTCTGTCTTCGCCATCCAAGAGTTTGCAAGAAAAGCTCTCTTTCGCTTCTTCATGAAAGCCTACCTTGTCACAGAACCTTTTCCATTTTCCTCCTTCCACCCAGAAAATCTGTTCCTTACAGGTTTAACCCTTGATCCATCCAGAGAAACCACTGAAGATGTGTTATGGTACATTTGGTGCCTAACAGTCCTTTATGCCACTAAGTTAGTCCTGCCAATTGCTCCTACCTTGGAACATCTCCTTGATCCCGACAAGGCCACCTCTCTCACTTGGACTTTACTTGAATGGTTTTCTCCCATTCCATGGTGGAGAAAGAAGCTACAACAACTGTCAGAAATTCACAACCTTGATCGTATGCCTGCCTCTGAAGCACAAATGTTCACATCAGTTTTTATTATTCACAGGCCATACTTCCAACATCCAGACACCAATCTCTTTTGGACTCAAGATCAGGTATATGAATGGTTCACTGCACCACATGTAGCTGTGATTGAAAATGACATACAAGACGTCCTGCACAATTACCTTTGCCAATTAAATCACCAACCTCCGCCACTTAAAGATATCTCCCACACCTCCTTAGGTCCACAACATGACCTCCTCATGATCCCCACTCCATCCGCCATATCCAAACCAAAGTCCACAGGTATCATCATCAAGGAAGAAAAACCAGACTACACTGATTTCCTGTTCCAGGATTCCCAAGACCCATGGGATGCATTTCTCCCCCTAAGCCAACACCTTCACCAATTTCCCCAACCCACAATGGATGAACCTGGACCCTCTAAACCAGGGCCCTCAACCAAACCTCCCAAACATTCAGCACAACCATCCAAAGTTGACAAAGCCACCCAAACTTCCCCCACGCGGACTCGAAGGTGCACTCCCCGAGATTATCATTGTCCTCATCCACCATGCCGTGGTCCCTCCTGTAAGCATCCAAAGTTATCCAAAACCTTTTTCCCACCAAAAGACAACGATGACCCATGTGCCACTGAAAGCTCCTCTGAAGACGAGTACATGAATCTCCGCTCTCCATAAAGTTGTTTGTCTTGTTGCTTTCAATAAAGTAGTTTGTCTTGTTGTAATAATGATGTTTCGCTTTATGCTTGCATAATTATTAAAGTTTGCTTTTACTTTAAGCTTTTGCTTTTGCTTTTGTCAAAGTCATGCTTTAATTATTAAAGCACTTTTGTCTTTTGTAATAATTAAAGTTGTTTCATGCTTATCTTCTTGTAAAAGATAGGGGTCCTGTCCTATCTTCCCCGAAGGATTCTCCTATATAAAGAATCCTCCTCTCCTTTGTAATATATAGAACATATATAGAACTTGGATAGAACTTGAATAGAAAATTTTCCATAAATAAACTCTCGAGTGTTTTCTTCCATGAGTTTCTAAACTCTCTCTTCTCTCTCTGCAAATGAAGTTCTAGGAAAAAGAAAAGAATAAAGAATTAAATTTGTTCATTTTGAAAACCTAAGGAAGTATGCTCTGCACTTGCCTTCTAGTAAGGATCCTGTGCATCAGAAACCTTTTGACCATTTCTTATCTGGTTTGGTACCCTGTTTTAGACTAAAGGAAAGTCTGTTTTGGGTTATATAACCCGAGAGGAAAATGTTTTAAAAGGTGCTCTTATCAAATGATCATACAAAACTCCACTTGTCACTTGCCACTAGAGCTAGAGCATAAAGCACACTGGGCACTGAAGCAATTACATTGGGACATCCATGCGGCAGCAGAGCAAAGGAAACTTAAACTTTGTGAGCATGATGAATACCGGCTATTTTCATATGAAAATGCAAGAATCTATAAAAAGAGGACAAAACACTGGCACAACAAGCATATTCAAAACAGGCAATTCAGCCCTGGTCAATTAGTGCTGCTCCACAATACCAGACTAAGATTATTTTCGGGAAAGCTAAAATCACGATGGTCTGGACCTTTTAAGCTGTTAAAATTTTATCCTCATGGGGCTGCTGATCTTCTAGATGAACAAACAGGTCAAGAATTTAAAGTTAATGGACACAGGGTTAAGCATTACATACACCCAGCGGCATATTGTTCCAAGGAGGTCTTACTCGTTAATGAACCCAGCTACTGAGCAGTGAAAGAAGGTCAGGCTGAAGGACCTTAAATCAAACGCTCAATGGGAGGCAACCCATTGTGGAAATAGCCACCTCAAACTAAGCTTGATCCTTTTTGGTTTTGTTGACGTCTCTTCCTCTCTTCCATTTTATTTAATTTGGTTCTTCAATTCTAGCTATTTAATTTTATCCTTTCATATTATTGACCTCGTTATTTTTGCTATCATTTGATCTCTTTGTTTTTAATTATTTTTATAATTGGTTTTAGTTTTTGTGGGAAGTATGTGTGGCAATTGAATTCCATTTTGACAAGTGAGGTTGTATGGTGACAGAGTGCAGAGGCAAGCCGCGTGTTAGAGGGTATTGGAGTGGAGTATGGAGTGGAGTATGTAACCATTGCTAGAGCAAGCAAATGGGTGCTGCAGCAACTAAAATTACCATTGCAGTAAATTAAAAATTGGAGCGTCTCACTTACCGTTGGAGATAAATCATGACAGATGGATGTATGGATTTGGATAGAAATTGAAAAAATATCGCTGGCCTATGTTTTTGGGATATACTCATTATATTCACAATATTTGCTTCCCTAATTTATCTTTATTTACAGGATTTATCTTCATTTAAATTCAACTATAAAAGGGAATCACTGTGCGTAGTGACATACGGCAATATTCCCCCTCTCCTTCGCAAGCACAACTCTAACAATTCTTACCCACATCTCTCATTTTACTCTCTGGGACATCATCTTCAATTTGTTACTGCTATAGCAATGCCAAGGTATAAGAAAACAGTCAGCCGCCTCAAAGATCCTTCACGCTTTCAGAGTTACCATGCCGAAGAAAAATATGAAGAATACATTGAGTCGCGTAAGATTCTGGAAGAAAAAGGGTTTCAATTTCCAGAACAACTCACCAGAATTGTGCAAACAATACATAATGCTGCAGTAAAGCGTGGATGGTTAGGGTTTTGCAACCACCCTCGAGACCTTGTGCTACCAATAGTCAAGGAATTTTACGCCAATTTGGTAAGCCCTGATCAGCACAATATTTGAGTAAGAAACACACTTGTTCCATTAAACTCCCGAGTTATAAATGCTCTTTATAATTTACCTGCTAAATTTATTGTGAGTATGCCAAGTTACTTGATAAATTGACCCCGAAAAAATGGAACACCATCTTCACAACTCTTACAATAAAAGGAGCATCATGGGCTAATGAGGAAGGGTGTGTAGTTAATGGGCTAAGGTGTGGGTAAAATTTTTAAAATCGACGCTTATGCCAACCACTCACACTACTACGGTTTCACAAGAAATGTTGGTGTTGTTATATGTCATTGTTTGAGGGCTTCCCATAGATGTGGGCAGCATCATCGAAAAAGAAATCAAAGATTGTGCCGTAAAGAATCACAAAACTAATGCCTTGCTATTCCCTTCACTCATCACCAACATCTGTGTAGTATCCGGTGTTCGTCTTGACGCTAAAGATGAACATGTCAAGAATGATGGTGCCCTTATTGCACGTACCATTGAGAGAATTACCGGTGAGAGTGCTGGAACGACAACTGAACCAACTGCTGTAACAGGAGCAAGACGAGCTATTGGTTTAGAACAGACAATCCCGATGCTAAGCACCAGTATAAATCAATGTGTTGAGGCTCAGCAGAGAGAAAACGATTAGTTTTGGAGCTATCTACAACACCTGGACAACCAACTACACCAATTTGCTCTTTACATGAAAAGCACTCACCGAAACTTCCCCGATTCATTGCTCCAGCAGTACAATTTTGATACCAACACGCAAGTGCTCCAGCAGAAACCAGTGAAGAAGCCACTGCAACAGATGAACCAGAAGAAAAAGTTGTAGTCGAACCACAAGTATAGGTAAAATCAGAAGATGCTAAACCATCTGATCAACCTAAGGAAGAAGGTGACGAGTCTGCGACTGACGGCTGACCCATAGAGGAAAAGGACGAGTCTGAGAAAGAACGTAAGGAACCCTCCATCAAGACCCCTTCCAAAACTAGAAAAATGCACATTATCCAAGAAGAGGAAGATGAGGACCCTGAAGAAGAGCCCCCTATTCTAGTCCTTTCGGGCAAGGGCAAGGGCAAGGACAAGAAAAAAATAGAAACCTCTCCAGCCTTTGAAGATGACATTGAAGCAGCCAGAGTTACGAATACACCCGCAGAAGCCAAGCAGCTACTTGATATCATTGCCGCCATCACAGTTGAGGGACAGGTAGCGGATGCATCAACCCCAACTCCTCCACAGCAAACTCTTGGCCAACCTGTTTGTACCAGTCCGTGACGATCTAGCAAAAGAAAGGGTAGTACATCAAGAGGCACTGCTACAGCAGCTTTGCCACAACCAAAACGGACCAGATCGGTGTCAACTTGATGAAAAACAGTCAGGCCATAAGGAGAGTTTGATAATTCAACTACCATAGTCTCAATTGAATCTTAGACACATTTAATTTAGTTTATTTCATTACGGTATTGTTTTACTTTATTCTCTCACAATCATCAATTACGATAGAACCAACGTTACGTTTGTTAACTTCGGACTCAAGTTATTTTGCACTATAGTGATTGCTATAGCATTTAAAGTAACACCAATCTCTCTAGAGACGATCTTGAATACTCATCACTTTATTACTTGTTGTGTATACTTGCACATTGGCATTAGTAGCATTTGATTTCAAAATTTACCAACAATCCCACACCTCTATCCCAAAGTGTTACCCACACATACAATCACTCAATTTTGGTATTAAAATAAAAAAAATACACAAATTTTCCCTCACATAATGTATGTGTTTAAAATAGAACCCCAAAAAATGCAATTTAATTAAATAATAACAAGTTATAAGCACAAGAGGGGTTGAATACTCAATAACAAGCTCAATGATAATTATATAATCTATTCTAATTTAAATTGGATTGAGTTTTTTTTATAGAGAAGAAAATTAGTCGTTGTTAACTTTCTGGACAATATCATATCTCCGTTAACCTCAGTCAGTTTGTTGTTCTGACTTGTGCTAAGTAACCGTTATAATGAAATTTGAATTGTCGAATCACAATTTGAAATTGTTGGTTTACTGTTTAATTCCAGAGTAATCACTGATCGAAGTTGGATTGTCATTTGTGAATAATGGTTTTTTGTTTAATCCAAAAAGCTCAACTATTCAAAGTCAACTTGCCGTTTATGAATAATGGTTTTCCGTTTTTGATAAATTTGTTTATGAAATTTATCGGTGAGCCATCTTCTCATTAACGATTAACTGTTAATTTCTAGAAGTTGTTAAAACTCAAACATATGTTATCGGTTTGCATTTTAAAATTAACGGTTATCCGTTTTTTTTCAAAAACTTGAATTTGTCCAAAACATCATACAGCCTAAGAAATTATCCAAAATCAAATATTCTAACATTCTTAATCTTGTTTGCTATCATCAAAATCAATGTTATGGATACATTTATGTCCAATGCCTAATTGCCAAAAACCTGATTTTAAATCAAATTTTGAAAAGATCTGGGCATTTTTGAGAAAAGTAAACATGCTGAAAAGTCCTATGCTGATATTACCAGAATTCTGATGGCTCAACCTGATCAAGGCCAAACCTCTCCTACAGAACCGTATGTTGATATTCCCTCTGAGGTTGACGAAGAAATACCTGGTAAGGATCCTGTGCATCAGAAACCTTTTGACCATTTCTTATCTGGTTTGGTACCCTGTTTAAGACTAAAGGAAAGTCTGTTTTGGGTTATATAACCCGAGAGGAAAATGTTTTAAAAACTCTCCCTAATAAGGATATCTTGTTAGGTTTTGACATCCTTCACCAAATCAAACACCTCCAAATCATTCCCACTGGAATTCGAGTCAAGTCCATGTTCAAACCATTCACAGACATCCTGAAACTCTACAATCTGTCTGAAACTCCCCAGTCTTACCAGGATATTTCAACCAAACTTTTGAGTTTTTGTCCAGAGTCCCATTCTGAGTTCACCCATCCAACTCCCTT
>MKYO02028857.1:45083-60485 GCA_002013955.2 Citrus medica
GATGGGTTGCTTTGGTAGGATTGAGGTCTTCATTAAGCTTAAAAGGAAGCTTAACGAAATGGGCTGGATTTTTCCACAGAGGACTGGGATGGTCAAAGGCCATATGGTTTGGAGGACAAAACCTTAGTAACTGGGCCGAAATAGACTGATAATCAGGAGGAGACTGGGCCAAATGATATAGCTTAAGCTGGTCTGTATATGGTTGAAACATGGACTGGAATCGGAGACCAGTAGGGAGGACTTGAATCTTTTGGGCTTGGAACAGGATATCAAACCCAAGAAGAAGATCTTTGTCAGGTAGGCTAGACCCAATAACATGGGTCCAAACTGTGAGCTTTGGGAACAGCTGAATTCCAATTCTAGACTTGGTGCGGAGCTTTGTAGAAAATAATTTTCCACTAGCAGCACGGAAATGATTTTCATTTGAAATCCAGCTTAATGTGTTTTATGTCTTTCAAGATCCAACCAAATACAATTTTATGCCTTTTTAGATTAGTAAGAAGTTTACCTTCTTGGTCATTTGTGAGTTGGGAAGAAATTACCACTGGATAGGTTTACTGATCTCTTAAGTACACATACTTCATTCCTTTTAGTAAGGACTTTAATTTAAGCTTCGGTGCTTCCTCTTCCTTTGTCTCTTCAAGTTGTCTCATTCTTTCATGGTTTAATTGGCTATTGTCATCTTTAGGCACCTGCGTATAATCAAGTATAGAGCATATATTAACAGTATTATATTCCAATTTCTTACTCAATTCAAACAAACTAGCAAAACAAAATTTCATAGAGTTTGTAGGAATCTCATCTTAAATGTGTTCCTTAATGATTAGTTCAATGGATTCAATTTCCTCATAATATTATCTTCATCTTCTATGTCCCGAGGTTGTTTACACATATTGAACACATTAAGTCCAATATCATGTTTTTGAAAGATCATTTCATCACTTTATTGCTGTAATTAATCAAAGCATTAACAATAGCAAGAAATGGTCAACCTAATATGACAATAATTTTTTTTTTCATTCATTAGTAAGGAATTTATCAACTCAAACCAATATATCTTCAATTATTCTTTTTTATACCTTAGTCAACCTATCAACAAGCAAATGAGTAGTGAAGGTTGGTTTTAACTCTCCAAGATTAAGTTTCTGATACACTGAATAAGGAAGCAAACTAATACTAGCACCAAGAACAAGCAAAGAATGTTCAATTTTATGGTCCCCAGTAATGCAAGAAATAGTTACATATTTGTTAGAAAAGCTTTCTTTTACACCTTATCATTTAGAAATTTAGCATAAAAGGGTACCTATTTAGTGACATCTACCAAAGGAATGTTGACCTTCACTTGTTTGAAAACTTCATAAATCTTTCGACTGTGGTTTGTTTTCTTTGGCTTAATTATTGCTTGATGAAATGGGGTATAGAAGGAGAATTGATTATCTTTTCATGGCTTAAGGGTTCCTCAAACTCTTCCTTACTCTTTGAAATTAATTCCTTATCAACTTTATGAGAATCAAGAATGTGTTTTTTTGACAAATTCATCACCGTGAAGGGTATAATCAATTTGACTTGGCATATGTTTTGGTTTCCTATGCTATTCATTTGAAGATGTTGTTCACTCTTAGGATTTAGTTCTGATTAAGAAGGAAACTTACCTTTTTCTTGGATAGTAAGGGCTGATTTTAGTTTGGAGATACCTTCTGTAAAATCGGTCAAGGTTTGCATGGTTTGGTTATTGATGGACTCATATTTTTCTATGAATGAATACAATGTATCTTCAAGAGCTTTCCCAGTGGTGGGATATAAGGTAGGAAACTCTGGGAGTTTTGGAAGTTCTGACGTAGAGGAGGTGATTGTCATAGTTGTGCATGATTGTAATTTCTTCGATTAAAATTTGGTTGGTTTCTTCAACCTAAGTTGTAGGTCTGTGAGTATGAATTAGGATTCGCCCTTTTGAAATTGTCTTTGACATTTACTTGTTCATGCGCAAACTTTCTTTTAGAGCCAGCAAAGTTGAACAATTGTATGTTGAATGGTTAGTGGAACTACAAACATAACATGAAATATCTTGAACATGTTTTACATTATCAATCTTTTTCGACTCCAATGCTTTGACTTTCTAGCTAAAGATGCAAACTTGGCTTGAAGTCATAGTGTTCCAGTATTGTGACTAATAAAACCAATTGTGTCTCAGTATTGTGCATTCTCTACTATATAGTTAAAATAATCTAATACAGCTTCAAGACTTTTGTCTTTAAACTCACCATTTACATCATTTCAACAACTTGTCTACTTCAGGATGTTAGTCCCTAACATAAATATGACACTAACCTCCATGTTTCAAAACCATGGTGTGGGCAAATATTAAGTAACTCCTTGTACCTGTTCCAACATTGGTAAAAGGTCTCTCTTGGTTTTTAAGTGAAAGTGTGATTTACCCTTTGAAAGAATTTGTTTTGTGGGGTGGAAAGAATCTTTTTAAAAACTATGCTTGTATTTCATCCTAAGTTCTAATGGATCCTGACCTACGGTTTTGTAGCCATGTTTTAACATTTTCCTTTAGTGAAAAATGAAAAAAAAATTAAGTCTAATTATATTCATTCTACATTTTTTATCAGTACAAATGCTGCAGACTTCATCAAATTCTCTCAAATATAGATATGGATTTTTAGACTCAAAACCATGAAAAGTAGGTAGAAGCCGAATGATAGATGTTTGAAATTAAAATTTGATGCATCAGGAGAAAAAACTATGCACGATATTGCTTCTATTCTAGTAGGATGCATGAAATCTTTTCTAAGTCTTAGGATCATGAAGATATTGTAAAGCATGGTTATCTCCTTGCTATGAAAAGTTATTAGCTTCGTTGTCTAACATTTCTGAGGGTGGTGAATGTAATCTTCCTATTAATCTGCCACTATTGGTATGAGACCAATGTCTTATACAATGCTGATAATATGTGAGTGTGTGTCAAATTAAGTTAAGACAATGAAATACATTGAGTAATGCATGAAACACTAAATAAAAATTGCATAAAAAAAGTAAAAATTAAATAAGCAACAATATTTACAAAAATAAAAAAAAAAAAAAAAATAGATTGAAAATTACTGAAGATAAAATAATTCAATAGGCGGTATTATAAAACCAATTATTTAAATTAATTAACTAAACGTAAAATAATAACACATCCACAAAATAACAATGTATGCGATATTATAAAACCAACAATTAAAATAGCTCAATAGGCGATTATAAAACCAACCAAGTAAATTAAAATAACTTAATAGGCAATATTATAAAACTAGCTATAAAACAATGAAATTTAAGGAAAAAGAAATTATAAGGAGAAATAGAAGGATACACTTACCTCAAGATGTGAAACCCACTTTTAAAAATTGCCAACAAATTAAGCAATTAATTTAAATTTAATCCGGAATTATAATTTTCAGAGTCAAAAGTCCAAGTTCACTTAGTCCACATCGTCCAAAAGTCCAAGTTCATTCAGTCCACAATGTTCAAAAGTCCGAAATGTAAGTCATAATCCATGGATCCAAATTCCAATTCCGTTCAGAGACTAATTTACAAGAATTTTCATGTCAAAATGAAAATTTTTACGAGTTTTATAGTAATGTACTAATTTTAGGAGAAAGAAGCGCATTAATTGAAATTTAGAAAAAATAAAATTATGAGATTTTAGCAAAGGAATAATGAAGAGAGAAATAAAGGGAACAATAATAAATGAGAAAAGAAAATAAAAACTAATAAAAATGAAATTAACACCAAATAAAAATGAAATTGACATCAATTAGAAAACTCACCAGTAATGACGTCAAAAACTTGATACGACTCATAAGTGTTAATTACTCCCAAGTATAAAAGTGTCTAAAACCCGGTGAGTCTAGGGTCGAACTACAGGAAATATATAAATCTAGTATCAATTATTAAACAAAAATTAATTACATAAAAAGAAACTAGAAAAATGTTGAGGTTACGGGATCCACTATCAGTTTTCAAATTATGGTCATAATACTCTCTCATATTTATATTTTGCATTTCTTTAGCTAGTTAATTCTTAATTGACCATTTGTATGGATAGATATGAGATCAAGTAACTAATGTACCACTTCAATATTAGAGAGTTGACATTATGTCGGAATTCCACATGACATAAAGTAACCCATAAAGAAAAAAAAAATACAAATAATAAATATATAACAAATAAAATAAACATAAAACTTACTTGAGAGAGTAATTAATTCCATAATTTGAATGCTGGCCTATCACCTTAGCTTAGAAGATTTAGCCACTCATGTTTAAAAGAAAAACTCCAATTTTGTTTAATAAACATTGTGAAGTAACATACAAGGAAATTGAAAATAATCGGAAAGAAAATATATTTTTCCTTAAAATTCACTTTAGATTTACACCCAGAATGTTCACCCTTAAAATCCACCACAAATTCTCTCCTTTTCTTCTTTTTCCCCAAAACCCAGCATATCCCTAATTTTGAGAGCTCTTGCCTTTTTATATGCTAATTTTGAGTGATCAAGGGTAGGTGTTTACATAGTACTTTAGTAAGGTTACAATCACAACTATTTAGATGAGATTTAGTAGTACAATCCAAGGGTCCAAAATTTACAATCATTATGGATCGTTGGATTTAATATAATCAATGGCTATGATTGAAATGCAAATCTTGATAAACTTTAGAGAAACAAAGTTTCTGAATAAGTAGAATATTATTAATAAGTCTAAATGCCAGAAGAAATGACAAACCAGTACTATGACGAACTCATTTTGAAATAAGTTCACCTACAGAATCTACTGGATAAAGAGAGTGCCAGTATAAGAACTTTATGAGCGAAGCCTCTATAAGAGCAATGACCCCTGCTGCTTCCCAATTAGCCTATTCTATTTCAAATTCTCATCTCTATAGCCCTATGGTGCATGCTTTCACCCCTCTCCTCCAAAGAAGGCTTTCCGCATAAGCAAAAAGGAGGAGTACAAAAATGTAAAGATTGATAAACTATAGAGAAATAAAAATAAGCAAAATTAGGGTTTTGAGCCATTTTGTAGTAACCCTAAATATTGTGAATTTACTAAAAGAGATAAACTCAAACTATTGTTTAATAAAATTATCTTAATCTAAATAAATGGATCTCAAATTTGATGTATAAAAAAAGATAAAATTCTTGAAAGCAATCAGAGAAATAGTAAAATATCTTAAAATTGTAAAATGGCGATAAAAGAAATGGAATTTTTGGCTCAATCATAGGACAAAATGGCTTTAGGCAAGTCTAAGCTTTGAAATGGTATATTATATACTTAAAACGAACATATGTAGCTGAGTTATGATCCCTAGACAGCATCTTGCTCATCGTATGCAACCAACATACATTAGTTCCCCTCACTTGGAAGAGAACTCACCCTCGAGTTAGACTAGTACAACTTCTAATCATTTGGTGATACTCAAAAAAATTAGCAACATTAAAACTGTGAGAGATATCTAATTGTCTGGGAATTAGGAATTGGAAAATATAGGCATTATCGTTAATCTTCCTTGCCAAGTGAGATGGATTATACTTCCGCTTCTCTAATTTAGTATGAATCCTAGGAAAATGATTATGTTGCAAATGTGCAATCACCAAATCTCTCTATTGAAACGCTTTCCTGCATCGATGCATGTCCATATCTACTTTGTACTTAGCATTAGCAGCTTTTAAGTGAGCTCGTGCATCAGCATAAATCTGTAGAGCCGTATTTACTAAATTATCCATTAGTGCTTCCTGGAGCTACTATTGGTAAGAAAGTCAAATCACAGACATGGTGCAAGGAACAAATATAGACAATCTTAAAAGGAGCTCTGCTAGTAAATTGATTCATCATATCGTTATAAGTAAACTCAACTTGAGCCAATGAGGTTTCACAGTTCCATTGCTTGTCACTACAAACACAGTACAACACGTTGCCTAAAATTCAAGCGACAACTTTTATTTTTCCATCTGTTTTAGGATGGAAAATACTACTAAACTTTAGTTGCGTATTGGACTTATACTACAGATGACGCCAGAACTTACTAATGAACTTCACAACCCTATTAGAAGTAATACTCTTTGGAACACTATACAAATGCACCACTTCTCAAAAGAACAAATGTGCTATAGTAAAAGCATCTTCAGTCTTTGTACACAAAATAAAAAATACCATCTTAGAAAATCTATCAACAACCACGAGGATAGTATCTCGATCAGTCTTATATGAGGCAATCCTTACACAAAATCTATACACAAATCTAACCAAGTGTTGTCTCAAACAAGTAACAATGTGTATAATCCGTGTTCTACAATTATCCCCTACCTTCTTGGAAAATCTGGCACCTCTGTACAATTTTACGTACATACATCTCTATTCAATTGTGGCTAATAATATTTCTCTTCAACAAGCGCCTTGCATTTATCTCAACAACATAACCACTCTGAACCACCATTATACAATTTACAAAGAATCTGTTTTTTTTTTTTAATTATGAAATACGTATAATTGTTTACCCTTAAGGAAATAGGCATCTTGAATAACAAAGTCTTCTGCATTGTGATGATTGGTACATCAATCCTAGATGTGCTCAAAGTTCATCATCTTCAGTACAACTCCTTCAAGCATTCAAAACCAATAACTTAAATGACTAAAGTCACCAATAATGTTGCTTGCCTAGTAAGCGTGTCTACAATCATATTTTGCTAACCAGACTTGTGCTTTAGAACAAACGTAAACTTCTGCATATACCTCACCCATCTCGCATGTATCTTACTCATATGTTACTGGATGTTAAAGTACTTTGATGCTTGACGGTAACTTTATAGCATGAATTCACGAAGGATTTATTATTGTTTTTCACCGATTGATTTCAGGATCCAATTGAATTAACAAATGAAATTTCTTCGATCATGATTCGATTTTGGCTTTTATATTATGTCATAATTCAACTAAATCTCATATTTTCCCCATAAATGGCACTATTCAAGGTTCTTGAAACCTTTATTAGTCCCATTCTAGATAATTCAATGGAGAATGAACAAAGAATTTTACCCTATCTACTTTGAAATTTTTTTAAATGATCTGTGATCCTCGTAGATTTAGGTGAATTGAACTCAAACATAGACCTGCGAAAGGTACTTCGATGCTGAAGTTAGTGTCTGTTGATTAGGAGTTGTTTGAATCTAATCTCTTTTGACTTTGTTATGAAAAAAAATGGTGAAAAGAATCATTTTCCGGTCTTTTTGGCTCTTATTTATAGATCGAGAAATTCATAATTGATAAGAAACTTTATTTCATATTTGAATCATTACCATTTATTCCTTTATTTAATTTATGTAATAACCGTTGCTTTTATTATTTATTTATTAAATACGCTTTTAAAAAAGATTTCCTTAATGGGTAAGGGTTTTAAAAAGGCTTGGCCTATAAAATATCCTCTACGTTATTTTGTTTTTCAAAACCCTAGAGACTAATAAAGAAAAGAATACAGCAGCCACATAAGAGTGAATTCATATTTTTGAATAAGAAAAAGGGAAGATTTTGATTGTGTTCCTGTTTTCCATTAAAGGAGTTCTTGAGTTTGGATTTTGTCTTGATGGTAGGAAAGAATTTATAAGCCTTTAAACTTTTGATTTTGATTGTGATTTTTATGTGATTGATTGAATGATTTTGTATGTCTTGTATTTATAAAATTGTGTAAAGCATGATCATGTATTGATTGATGTGTGTTTGAGTGGAAGTAGTGCTATTATGTTATCTTGGAAACCGTGAACAGTATAGATTGAACTTCATATGACCGTTGTTTTCATCGCCTTTCTTGCATAAAACTTTACATATTATTAAATTAGACATCGTTATCTTTCTATCTATATGTTTATTGTTCAAAAACTCATTTTATATAAATTGTTTTGAATATTCAAATTTGGAACACTGATGTTGGAAAATTTTGATTTTCAGCAGTAATTCTCAATTCTCTAATTTATTTCATAACTCAAAATACTTCTGAAAATTCTGGGAATTTTTATTACTGCACATATATATGTCTAGTTTCTTTATTTTTAATTTCATAATTGTTGGCTTTATATAAAAATCACTAAAAATCATAGAGTTGGGCTGCTGCAATCCTAGAAACTATTTTCCAGAATTTCGAGGGCTGATATTAAAGCGAGTTTGGGTAACTTTTTCATCACTAAATGCCTTATAAATTTTTAATTCTGATTCCTTCTTGTCTCCTCTGATCATCAAAGTTTGAATCACTATTTTTGAATAGGTATAACTAAAGTTATGAATTTTCAAATCAGCAGTCCTCTATATGTATCGTCGCTGGACAATTTTGATGTTTTTGGTGAAAATCAATTTTCACAAATGATTATTAACTCTAATTAATATTGTTAAATTTTGTATTGAATGCCAACATGTTGACCGTGGCTTTTTTTTTTTATATATATTTGTGATTTTCTGACATGTTGATAGTTTGATATAAATAAGCTCATGTATGATGGTCTAGTATAGTTAATGAATTGATGTGCTTAAGTAAGAGTACATGGTTTAAGGATTTTTGGGTTTTCCTATCTGGGTAAAAATTGAATAAGATATTGATAAAAAAATTGTCTTGATAATTATAAGCCAAAAGTGAGCTCGTGTGATTAAGGTTATTGTGGATTACATTAGATCGAGGTAAGTGAATTCATGCATGATGTTTATTACAAATATATATGTAATAATTTATTAATAGAACAATGTCGTTCAAATAGATTGGTAAGTTATGGTTTTGAAGTTAGTTTAAAACGTTTTTTGAAATTTGTTTTTAAAAAAGAACTTTAAAATACTTGTTTTTCTATAAAATGTTTTCCTTAAAATTATTTGAAAAGGTTTGCCAATTCAATGTCTTATAAGCATTTTATCAAAATATTACTGAATGATTGATATTGAAAAATTGGAAATTGTCTTAAGGTTTTGGCTCATTATCCGTAGTTACCGTTATTGATATTATTGAAAATTAGCTGTATTGTGCGCACCTATTGACGATTATTGCGGGGTAAAGTACCCTAATTGAACTATTGGCTGGATCACCCGGAGTATAGGTGATATATTGAACTATTGACCATTGTCATCGGAGATACAGGTGATACTATGTGGCATGAGCAAATCGAATGAAAGAAATGTTTTATTGATAAAAGATTCTTACATGATTATTTATCAATTTATAGAAGTTGATTTTTAATTTGGGGTTAATGTAAACTATAACCGTATTGATTTCTAATTTAGAATCAATAAAAATTGTAAATTGTAGCCGTATTGACTTCTAATTTAGAATCGATATAAATTGTACTTGCATAGTTGCATTTGATCTATAATCAGGGATTAATGTAAAATATATTCGTTAGCTGAATTAATGATTTTTAATGGATACGTTGTGTGGTGCAAGTGGCTATATCTTTTCACTCCTACAATATTGTAATTTTATTGGCAGCATCATGAAATTTTCGAAGTAAACAAAAACTTTTTAATTAAAGATTTTTTTTTCTTGTTGACTTAGAATGATTATTGCTAAAAGGGTTGGGCAAAATCGGGTCCAAATAGGACATTTTGGATTGAATTCGGACGTATTCGGATGAATCTTGCAATACAAAATTGAAATCATACAAATTAAAAGAAGATGGTAGGCGCCAGGCAGTAATGGCGAGCCAGCAAAATGAAAAAGAAATCGGAGAATGTGAGTGTCCTTTTTCATTTTAGCATCAATTATTTTGTTAAGATTTTATAAATAATAATTGCAGCATCACAATCACACAATCACACAATCTAATAATAATAATAATAATAATAATAATAATAATAATAATCACAAGTCGATAATATCAATTAGTTCCATCGGAACCCCTTGCAATTATCAATAAATACAGCTGCTGGGGCATCGACAAGGCCCTCAATTCTTTCTATTTTTTATTATGATTTGGGAATCTAAGGCTGTCTTTTTATTTTTATATTTAATTTTTTTCCTTCTTTTTAATTTGTAAAATTCCTGTCCGGCGTGATTTGGATCCAAACCCGATCCAGACACAATCGGATGGATTTCATCCGATCTGCAGCATCTCCAGTCCTTAATCTCACCCGATAGCGAGCGGCAATTAAATTAAATGAAGATAATTCAAATGATTTGCGCTAGTCTAAAATCACTATATTTTTTTGGTTAATGTAACCGTGTTTATTCTTTTATTATATGAGACTCAGACAAAAGACCTAACTAAGTTGCCCACAAATTGGTAGAGTTAGGTTTTATTTTTGAAATTTCAGCATGTTGACTATTCAATATTTAACAAAGTTAAAAAAATGATATAATTTGTGAACAATAGGTGGAGCGCTTTTTTTTTTTGATGACATGAGACTATTGCTCAAATTACAACTCATATTACATGAGAGTATAACTGATATGTACAATCATATATATATATTGAGATTTGTTGACATCACTGCTGATATGGCACCGCTCAGATTTGTAACCCTCTCAAATATGCGAGGGACGTCAACTCCCAGCCTGGAAGAAAGTCTGCCTTCACTCAAATTCTGGGGCTCCAAGGAAAGACATTTAAATTAAACCTCTACAATGGTAGAGTTAGGTTTTATTTTTGAAATTTCAGCATGTTGACTATTCAATATTTAACAAAGTTAAAAAAAATGATATAATTTGTGAACAATAGGTGGAGCGCTTTTTTTTTTTTTTGACATGAGACTATTGCTCAAATTACAACTCATATTACATGAGAGTATAACTGATATGTACAATCATATATAATCTAAGGCTGTCTTTTTATTTTTATATTTAATTTTTTTCCTTCTTTTTAATTTGTAAAATTCCTGTCCGGCGTGATTTGGATCCAAACCCGATCCAGACACAATCGGATGGATTTCATCCGATCTGCAGCATCTCCAGTCCTTAATCTCACCCGATAGCGAGCGGCAATTAAATTAAATGAAGATAATTCAAATGATTTGCGCTAGTCTAAAATCACTATATTTTTTTGGTTAATGTAACCGTGTTTATTCTTTTATTATATGAGACTCAGACAAAAGACCTAACTAAGTTGCCCACAAATTGGTAGAGTTAGGTTTTATTTTTGAAATTTCAGCATGTTGACTATTCAATATTTAACAAAGTTAAAAAAATGATATAATTTGTGAACAATAGGTGGAGCGCTTTTTTTTTTTGATGACATGAGACTATTGCTCAAATTACAACTCATATTACATGAGAGTATAACTGATATGTACAATCATATATGTATACTGAGATCTGTTGACATCACTACTGATATGGCACCGCTCAGATTTGTAACCCTCTCAAATATGCGAGGGACGTCAACTCCTAGCCTGGGAGAAAGACTGCCTTCACTCAAGCTATAGGGCTCCAAGGAAGGACATTTAAATTAAACCTCTACAATGGGTCTGCGGAGGCTTGAACCACTTCCCTCACATTTGTGAGGGAGTGGCTCTAGCCACTTGGGCTAAGCCCAAGTGGTTATAGGTGGAGCGCTTAACCATTAGTTTTAGGTAGGGGTGGGCAAAAAAAGTTGATTAATTAAAAACCGAATCGAACCATTCGGTTCGGTTCGATTTTTTTACGGTTTTTTTATACTCAAAAAACCGAATAAGTAATATAGTAAAAATAGTAAAACCAGTCGATTCGGTTTTCGGTTTTAAGAAAAAAACTGAAAAACCGAACCGATTATCAAATAAACCGAAATCCAAAATCCCTAAACCTAGTGACTCTAATTCTCTGAACCAATTGTCCACTTCAGATTCCTTCAGTTCTGAGTTCTGATCTTCAGCCATTGAACTCGTGACCTTCAGCCGCTGGAATCTCATCCCCGTCGCTTGTCTCCGCCACTGCTACCGCTGCTCGTCACTACTCGTCGCTGCTGCTGCAGCTACTCGTCGCTGCTGCTGCAGCTGCTCGTCGCCGCAGCCGCTGTCATCTGGAAATATCGTGATCTCCACAAAGCTACAACTTGTGAGTTGATTCTTCATTTCTTTCTCTCTCTTTTTTTTCTTTTTCTTTTCACCACGTGATGGGCAACATGGAAGGGCCACTTTCCCCAGCAGGCTGTGTATCGCAGCCTTAATTCATTTTTCGAACTTAAATTTTACTGGAATGCAAATTATTCATTTGGTTGTGCCTTGTGATTTCAACTTATTCTGCTTTGATTTAAATTTCTTGTGTATGTGTTGTGATGGCTTGTTGTAAGTTGATGTTCTAATCTAAGTGATGATAATGTTGAGTCGAAGTAGAATGGAGGCTTTTTTCAGATCTGGGAAGTGACTTAGTGATATTGACCATTTGAAGTGTTTTGTTTTCACAAGTATCTGCTATTGTTAGTTTGTTAATGTCCATACAGGTGTAGTAAAGCTTGTTAATTAGGGTTGTCATCTAATTCTGATATCTTCACAGCGGCTTTAACATTTTCCAGGGATCTCTGATCTTTGGAAAATAAGAAAATTAATAAAAGAACTTAAAGCCACCTTTACAGATGTTTTGTTATTTACTACTTTTAATTCATGAAATTTTGACTATACAACTTTATATAGCCAGCTAGTTGCTCAAATTGTACATTGATTCGGTGCATTAATTAAGGAGTCTATATTTATCAATAAATATGGGAATCAATTCTTGTACATATATTGTTCTCTGTGCGTACAATTGATATTAGTTAGTAGAATTATTGAGCATCAGGTTCTTTTTATTTGTTGCTGTTGTTGTGTTGATTTGTTGCTGCTGTGATGTTGATTTTTTGTGAAGAATGGAAAATTATGATCAGGAGGAAGTGCAAGAGGTGGAGGTTGATGATGGGAAAAAAAGGAAAATACCTTTGAGATCAAATGTTTGGGCTCATTTTACCAAACTACCTTGTGGAAACAAAGGAAAATGTCATCATTGCCGTAAAACCTTTGCAGCTAATAGAGGAAATACCACTAATTTGAAGAATCATTTGGATAGATGTAGGTCATATCAAGATGTAAAGGTTGAAGGGGATCCAAAGCAACAAGTACTTTTTCGTCAAAAGGGAAAAGATAAAGATGATGGAGTTGTTAAAGTTAGTGGCGGATTTAGTCAAGAGGCTTGTAGAATGGCACTTGTGAAAATGATTGTCAAGGATGAATTACCTTTTAGCTTTGTGGAGGCCGAAGGGTTTTTAGAGTTTATGCAAACTTGTTGCCCAAGATTTGATGTGCCATCGCGAAGAACAATTACAAGGGATATTCTTGAATTGTATCAGCATGAAAAAGGGTTGTTAAAAAGTGTCTTGGGTGCAAGCAAACAGAGGGTGTGTATTACCACATATACGTGGACATCAATTCAAATGTCTAACTACATGGTCATTACTGCTCATTTTATTGATGCGAAGTGGGTGTTGCACAAAAGGATTCTTAGTTTCACACCTATAGCTAATCATAAAGGAGATGGTATTGGGAAGTTAATTGAGACATGTTTGATTGATTGGGGGATTGAGAGATTGTTCACAATTACAGTGGACAATGCAAGTGCCAATAAAGTTGCAATAACTTATGTGAAGAAGAAGTTAGCAAATTGGAGTGTGAATTCAATGATTTTGAATGGTTTATATATGCATGTGAGGTGTTCGAAATTCAATAACTAGTATTCGTAATGCAGTAACGTATGTTAGATCCTCTCCAGCAAGATTGCAAAAGTTTAAAACATGTGTTGATAGGGAGAAAATCTCATATGGAGGGCTTATGGTATTGGATGTGCCTACTAGATGAAATTCAACATATTTGATGTTGCATAAAGCGATTGTATTTGAAAAAGTATTTGATAGGATGAAGGAAGATGATAGACATTATGTTAATTGGTTTGTTGAGGAGGAGGGTGAAAAAAAGAGGGAAGGGCCACCGAGCGATGACGATTGGGGAAATGCAAGGAGGTTAGTCAAATTTTTATCGGTTTTTTATTATGTGACCTTGAAATTTAGTAGCTCTCTTGTTGTCACTTCCAATGATTTCTTAAATGAAATGGCAAAAGTTCTAATTAATTTGAAGTCATTTGCTACTTCTAGTGATGATTTGTTAAGAAAAATGGCTGAAAAAATGGAACAAAAGTTTGCTAAATATTGGGGTGATTCTTTTGATCGGGTTAACATGTTATTATTTGTAGCAAATGTGCTTGATCCTAGATGTAAATTGGAGTTTGTTACATTTTGTTTTAGTAACATGTATGAATCTAGGAAAGTTGAAGAATTGAAATTTAATATTAAGGAGTTGTTGATGAAGCTATATAATAGCTATATTGGTGGGAGTGATGTGAGGAATAGCGGTGGTGTTTGTTTTGGTGATATCCATGATGGTGGTAGTGGTAGTGGTGATGGTGGTGGTGGTGGTGCTAGTGCTAGTAGTAGTATAATGTCAATTGATCTTTTTTCATCTTTCAAAATGATGAAGCAAAGTTCAAATGATGACATTAGTTCGAAAAATGACGTTGAAAAGTACTTGACGAATGCTAATGAGAGTACTAGTAATGCCCATTTTGATATTTTGATTTGGTGGAATTTGAATGGGCATAGGTATTCGATTTTGTCTCAGATTGCCAAGGATGTTTTGGCAATTCCTGTGTCTACTGTAGCTTCGGAATCGGCATTTAGCACAGGAGGGCGTGTTCTTGATCCTTTTAGAAGTTCTTTAACTCATAAAACTATTGAGTCATTAATTTGCACTCAAAATTGGCTTCACTCAACTCTATTAGGAGAACATATAATACAACCTACTCAAGAGGAAACTGAATTCTATGAAGTTATTGAAGCAGGTAATATGTTACTACTATATTTTGATATGTTGTTTTGATTATTTCACTTTTAACTAATCATTCTAATATATTTTTTTAATTTGTTAATGTAGAATTTGGTAGGCCAATACTAGCTCAACAAGAACGAGTAACTGAGTAATTGGGATTATGATTTATTTTGATTTGAACTTGTTATTTGAACATGTTATGTGTTATTTGAACATTGTTCGAGACATATTTTTGATTTTTTGTTTGTCTGATACCATATAGTACGTGGCGTCGTTACCAGGCACAAGGTCCTGGACAAGTATTTCTGTCCAGATATTTAAACCTTTGTCAGGCCAGTAGCCTCAAGCCTATTGTTTCCAGCCGATATACCAAAAATGATACCACAACTTTAAAACAGTTTCTTCTAGGTTATATAACCCAAAACAGACTTTCCTTTAGTCTAAAACAGGGTACCAAACCAGATAAGAAATGGTCAAAAGTTTTCTGATGCACAGGATCCTTACTGGAAGGCAAGTGCAGAGCATACTTCCTTAGGTTTTCAAAATGAACAAATTTAATTCTTTATT
>MKYO02028857.1:62427-136824 GCA_002013955.2 Citrus medica
GTTCTTTGTCTTTCAACAGTTCTTTGAAAAACTGTTTTTGCTCGCAAAGTTTGTCAAGACAAGTTTTGGCAAGCTGAAAGATTTTGCCAAGAGAGATGTTGTCTAGGGAAAGATTGGATGCTGTGAGTTGTCTCTGGATGTCGGGTTGGAGTTCTTCGGGGAGGGAAGCCAGAAAGACATGCTTTAATGTCGGTTCATTGAATCCATTAAGCTTATAGAACAGCAGGGACATAAGCTTATAATGGAAGTCAAGATCCTTAGTATTGAGGGAGCAGCATTTCATGTTGAGATAATCTCGTCTGGCAGCTTCAAAGACTGCAGAAGGGTCGCCAAGGAATTGATCATGAAGTACAGCAAGAGCACTTGAAACTTCTGGAAGGTCAACAAACTGTAATTGGCGGTATCGTCCTAACGAATCAAACCAATCTCTTAGAGCACCCGTAAAACGAGTAGCAAATTCTCTAAGGACTGATTGAGTTGTTGCTCCTGGTCTTAGCATCTGGAGGTCAATCCAGGCAGACATTTCATTGAGTCGGTCACGCCATTTATGAGATGGTAGATCATCAAATGTGAACCATGGACCATTTGACGATTTTTGACTGGGTGGATTGGGCTGGGCTGGAGGAGGTTGGTTTGTGGCAGAAGATTCAGGTATTTCTTCGTCAACTTCAGAGGGAATATCAACATATGGTTCTGTATGAGAGGTTTGGCCTTGATCAGGTTGAGCCATCAGGATTTTGGTAATATCAGCATAGGACTTTTCAGAGTCACTGGTGGATGCTGAAGATTCTGTATCAGTTTCGGTAGGGCTATCTGAAACAGCTAGATTTGAATCAGAAGTTTGGTCGTCTGTAGTAGATGAATGGGTGACTGTGTGAGCAGTAAACTGGTTTATGGGTTCTTTATCCTTGGATTGGGTAGGGACTGATAATGGAGCTAGCGGTGAGGGCAGTGTAGAACTAGGAGATGGTTGGCCAGGGATGGTCAGAGAGGAAGGATGAAGAGGGGCAGGTCGAGGCTGCGGTCTAGGTTTGGGTTTAGGTTTAGGTGGTGGTGGCAAAGGATTGTCTCTGAAAAGAGTATGAGTCATGCCAAATAACTTGGAAGGGTCATACTGTTTAATAGGAGAAAGCATAGAGGCAAAAGGATGATAAGTTGGACCGAGAGAAGGGATAGGAGGTGAAGTGGTGAAAAGGGTAGGTCTCTGTTTTTCAGATTCAATCTGAGCAAGTTCAGCTTTTAAGCGTCTGATTTCCCTTTCCTTTTGGTCAAATTCTGGGCCATAGTATCTCTGGGCAAGCATGGCTCGTAACTCTGAATCGAGTTGACCAATTCTGGTTTGAAGATTTTGGTGAATCTGTTGCATTTGGGCAGCAATAGAGTCAACTTTCGTCTCAATCTGGTCAGTTCGCAAACTGATGTTCTCAACTTTTGAATGGAGATGCAACAAAGTATCATTTTGGGCCCTGGCATTTTGAGTTTGCCAGTTGAGGACTGATTCAAAAGGTTTAGGGGGCTCCAGGTGGCCAGTGGAGGTAATAGGTGAAGGGATAAAGGGTTTGGACACAACATTTCGTTGGGAATCTGTCTGGGGTTCCAAAGGAGGAAAGGAAGAAGAGTAATCGGAAGAGGTAGAGGAAAACATCATACAAGCCAGTGGTTGGACGATAGGTGTTGGGTTTGGGAGTGGTGATGGAATCTCAGATTTGCAATGTTTGGCAATCCATTTGAGTTCTTTTCGGTAGATGGGTAATGGAGCTGGTGGAGGTGGAGGATCTGATGGTGGTTTAGGGTCACAGTGGTTACATGGGACAAGAGGTTTTTTCTTTTTGGGTTTCTTTTTTCTTGTGGTTGCATAATCATCGTCTTCTTCCCAATCATCCCAGCAGGGACAATTTGGGTCACACATGCCTGAACCAGGGGCATCCCATAAGAAATGGCCATTGTGTTTGGCTGGATACACAGGGTAACCTTCAGAATTAAACCCTGTAATGGGCAGATCTTCCTGAGCTGTCTGAACAGCTGTGATCATGGAAGAATAAGTAAAGGAGAGCCGAGGAGGCTTTTGTGGAGCACTTGGAGGTGGTTTAAAAGTCAGTATGACTGTGCCATATGGGTGTTTTTCAAATATACTTTCAGATGTCTGAATAGGAGCGGTATTGTTATGGAACTGCTCATAGTTGGAGATCCATTCAAGAGGCATAAGCTTTATGAGCTCATGGCGGGGAATTTGTCTCGGGATCTGGATGATTGTGGGGATTTGGTCAGATTCTGCTAACACCATGAGGGTGTCAGAGTGGTGTTCTGGAGTGGGTAGATCTAAGGCATGATTTTGAAGCCTATAGACCAGTTGATGGTGTAAGGTGGCAATTTTGGCTGAAGAGATTTGTTCTGCACCTTGAATTTGAACTTGAACTTTCAAGGCTGTGGGCAAGTTGGTGTCTTGGAGAGAAAGGTTGAAATTGGGATAGAAAGTGAGTAAAACACTTCCTGCATGAAGGGTTGTGAGGACAGTACCGATAACAGCATCTTGGTACTGTTTGAATCAGGTATCAAGCATAGCAATTCGAGCGGTAACTGGTAATCCTTTTCTCCCATGAAGGGTGAGGATTAGTCTGATGCCTCCAAGATGAAGGTGGGTAAAACCTTCTCGTTTCCAGTTGGAAATCAAGTCGGAAGGGATTTCAAGAGTGACATATTGCTCAGCAGGGGTTGCTTGAAGAGAACATTGATCCAGGCGAGAAGACTGGATGTATTCTTTAGGGTGAGATCGGCGGGTGGATATGAGAGTACGGATACTGCGGGTAAAAGAACTGGGTCGTTTGTAGAGTTGGTAAGGGTTGATGAGAGGGTACGAAGATTCACTGATCTGGACTGATTCAGGGATGTAAGAGTATTCTACAAGATTTTCAATTTTGTTGGCAGTATGAGAAGTGCAAGATTTAGGTAGGGAAAGAGTAGAAGAAAAAGTAACAGGATTTGAAGGAGTTGAAGATGAAGTGGAAGCCATGAATGAGAAGTTCTCTCTGCGCCTGAAGACTAAAGATCAAAACAGAATAAAGATTCAAATTATACCATTTTGAGCATGAAAATAAGAGTTTAGAAAACTTTTTATGTTTGTGGTAGATTTATTAATTTAAGATTTTAAATTTAAAAAAGCCTAAAATAGGCTCATAATCGAAATAATCGAACCGAACCGAATCGAATTATTTCAATTAATCGAGTATTTGATTATTTCGGTAATTTGATTAATCGCGATTATCATTTTAAAATAATCATAATCGAACGATTATGAAAAATTTAGTAAAAAACCGAACCGAACCGAACCGCACCCACCCCTAGCTTTAGGCGTTTTTCAACATCGAGAAATTTTTAGTGGACAGACCAGAATTTTTCCTAGTTATAAATTAAACCGATAATGGTGGGTTTATTTTATTAAGTAAACCACAAAGTCAAATCATGACATGACCTAATACAGCCGGCCACTTGCTACATATTAAATATTTCAATAAATCCAAGATGGAAATATTTATTCAATTCATATTTTTATTATCAGAACTGTTTTCAATGCCTCAGCTTTCTCTATAAATCTCATATTCCCCCTCACTCTTAATTATCGTCTTACATTTGCTCGTTACAAAATAAATCAACCAAAAAAAAAAGAAAAAGAAGCCATGTTTTTCGCTTCAATATTTTTCCCACCACCTGTTTCATTGTCCTTAAATATTATCAGTGTGGGAATGGTTGTATTTGCAGCATCCTTGGGCTACTCAGAAATTAAGGGAAAGCACATGAAATATTCAAAGTTTTGGAACTTCAACTCTAGATCTATAAAATCTGCAAAGACGAAGGAGATTAATATTTCTAGCAAAATAGGCATGCTTTTATTTTATACACCATCGTTTTTCGCAGGTCTTGCTTCATTATGGCTTTGTCCTTTCGAGGATTTCAGATTTCGGCTGCTTACTTCGGCTCTAACTTTTCATTTCTTCAAAAGGATCTTTGAGGTAAACACATATACATACATATATACCAATTTCTAATAAAGATTCTTAAATTTTATTAAAGTGCGGGATAGATTTTTATAACTTTATAAATGAGTTTTTAAATATTATAACACATTTAATTACAGCGTGGGAACCTTTACATCTTCTATATATAGAGGTAAGTTATCAAATTAATAAGATCCAGGAATCCCTCCAACAAACATGGTACTATATCTTTTTTATACAACTGAGACATGCTATTTAAAATCCGAGCTTTCTTTTCTTTTTCTCTTTTTTATTTTTCTCTTAAAACTTAAATTTCAGTACTTGTTCATGTTATTAATAATTAGTTAACTTTAAAATAGTTTTTTACTTTTGTTGATGCGTCTCTTTCTAAATCCTTAAGAGTGAATAAATTTTATTTATTTTTATCGTCATTTCTTGAATTTGACTTTTAAACTTTTTCAATTGGAACTATTGAAAAAGAGACCCTAAGAGTATGACCGAATAATTTTCATATATTTTTATGGTTGGCTGCTTAGATTTTTAAATTTTAAGTAGATAAATGATTAAAAATTAAATTTAGATTTTACCTGTTCTTTATCTTTTAAAAAGAATTAAGAAAAAGAAATAATTGAAAAGGCAGTTAATTAATTTGAACTATATAACATAACTTCAAAAGCAATGTGGACGTTTAGCACCATTGCATGTTTTTCCTTGTTGAAGGAAAATTAAAACTATTGGTCTAAAATAGAAAACTAAAACTCTGATTTCCTAGATCCACCACCCCCCCCCCCACCCCCCCCCCACCCCCAAAACAAAATCCCTAACATAAAATTACACCATTTTATGGGATATACCAAAACATTTTTTATTACATTTTTTTAAAATAAAAAAATTTACTTTTCTGTAAGCATTGCATGGCAGATAATTAAAATTTCTTCCAGCACTGTGGCTGGTGTTTGAATTCCAATTATATATATATATATATATATATATATATGTATGTATGTGTGTGTGTGAAACTAGTAAATTTTACGATTACATTAACTGGTAATCCAAAAAGGAAAAAAAAAAATCTACTCCCAGCCTACTTGTAAAATATATGATATGTATTTTGAGAGTAATAGTTCGAGTTCTCTCATGGAGACTCATACTTTCCTAATTATAAATTGGATGTGAGTAGACATCTCCCCGATTAATCTAAGCTCTGCTTTTTAGGCTTGATCTAAAGTACTTCTAATTGATGCCTAATTATAAATATTACTAGTTGTCTGATCGCAACAATATATATGTGCATGTCTGTTTGTGTGTGTCTATATATATATACATATTCACATCGTCGCACATTATGGTTCGCAATGGCATGCATAAGTTAAGGACTATGTGTTTATGTACATATATTTATGATAGGTTAGAAGAGTAGTTGGTTGGAAAGTCAAAACTTTTATGTTAGCTTGAAATTTTTTGTTAATGATGTGTTTCAAAACTTGGACACAATAAACGTTTGAAGATGAATTAGTTTTGTAAAATTTTGAAAATACATCAATAACATGCTGATGAGAAGTAACAGTTTTTCTACCATTAACCTTTTGCAGGTGCTGTTCATTCACAAGTACAGCGGTGGGATGGTTCTTGACTCAGCGATTGTTGTCAGTTTAGGTTATGTCATTACCACAACGACAATGATTTATATTCAACACCTATCTCGAAGAGAAGAATTAATACTTGATCAACCAACTATCGATTTGAAATTTGTTGGGATAATTTTATTTTGTTTGGGCATAAGTGGCAATTTCTACCACCATTACCTCCTCTCAAGAATGAGAAGAAATGGTGAAAAAGAGTACAAGATTCCAACCGGTGGTTTATTTGATAAAGTTGTTTGCCCACACTACCTATTTGAGCTGATAGAGTTTTGGGGCATCTTTTTCATTTCTCAAACTCTCTATGCATTTTGTAATGCTTTTTGGGAGTAATTTTTTACTTGATGGGAAGGAGTTATATCACTCGAACTTGGTACCTTTCCAAGTTTGAGCACTTCCCCAAACATGTCAAGGCTCTCTTTCCATATATTTTCTAGTAACTTTTATTTTTCTAATTTAATTAGTTAGCAATTGTAGCACTTTATTGAGCAGTTCAGTGACTTGAGCCCTTTTGGTATTGACCTTAGATTGTTGTAACTTAAAAATTACATTATTAAAGTGTTTGGTAAACATTACCTGTTGTGACTTGAAAACTAAGTTAATTTGATCTTCTACTTGTATAATGAAAAGCTTATAACATCTTTATTATTTTTGTCAAAACTATTATTTTAAAATCTTATTTTCTACACACTTTTAACTTTTATTTCATAATTAAAGTTTTTTTCCCCTCACAGTAACTGTAGCTTAAAAACTATATTGTACTTAATATCAAATAGAGATAGGGATAGCAAAAATATCTGGATCCAATCTGAATCCATAAAGATTTGGAAGATCTGGATCCTAAAACTTTGAATCCATCATGATCCAAATCCGAATCTGGATGCAAATGATTCGGAAACTTGGATATCCAGATACGTATATTTTTTAGTTTAATTATTTATTAAATTAAAATTAAATGAAAAAAAATGTATAAGTTAAATGAAAAAACATAATAGGATTAATTAAAAACTTATAGAAGTTAGATTAAATTAAGAAATATATTCGGACCTTGCATTATTTTATGTGGATTTGTGGTGTTTTGATAATTTTATTTGTGAATTTGTGGTGGTCTTATACTTGCACTTATGTTATTCTTGATGTTTCATTTATATTGTGCTATTTTTTTTTTACTTCATAGTGTCGTATGTTATTTTAGATATTGAATTGTTGATTGTTGAATTATAATTGGATTTTATTTAACGTTATTAGGTAAATCGTTGAATCTTAAATTATATTTTAAATTATGTAATTTTAATTTTATGTGGATTTAGATATCGGGAATATTTTCTGCAATCCGTGCAGATATTACCCGCATCTGTATTCGTTTAAACATATGCGAATCTAGATGCAGATTCAAAAATAAAAATACTAATTTAGATCCGGATCCAGATTTTGCTGTCCCTAAAGAGAGCCTTTATTTTTTTTGCTTTTTTAAAAATGTAAAGGGGTGTGCTGAGCCCAAATAAATTTTATTTGCCCACGAATTGAACCGCAGTGGCCAGCGACTCATAATTTACTGGTTACCAACCCTTGCATGCCCTTCGGGGCTCCCTAAATAAGGCCTTAATTCTATTCCATAATGAATTATAATAAGGAAACAAAAAAAAAATGCAACACTACTTATCTTCAAAGATTGAAAAGATTGACCGTAGATAGAGATGGTAAATGGGCCGGCCACCAAAGCAAGGCTTATGCATGTTCGTGCCTGTGTTATGCCGTACCCACAATTTATTTCGTGCAGTATCTAAATTGTTTTACTTAGGCCCGGCCCGGCACACGTGCCGTGTCCAATCGTGTCGTGCCCACATATGCCGTGCCATAGATTGTATCGTGACGTGCCATGCCTAAGAAAAAAAAGCTCACTAAACTTTTAAATTTTTAAAAGCACATACAAAACTGTTGGCATATTTTTTTCAAGTTTATATATATATTTTTTAAGTCTATGTCTTTATTCAAATTTAATAGAATCAAAAATTGAAAACTCAAGTCCATATTCAATAATAATAAACTAATAATAGTAAGAAAATATAATATTAATTTCTAAGTTTAACCTTATAGTAGTAGAATTTTTTAATACTTAATAATAATAATAATAAATAAATAAATAATTTTTCTTAAGGGTTAACTTAATTGTTAACTTAGAGTTATATAGAGTCATATAACATAGTTCACAATAATATTAATGCATATTTATAAATCATGATATTTATAATTTTATTCATTAAAATCATGATATCAATAATTTATTTACTAAAAATTAAATAAATTTAAAAAATTCAACTTCAAGTTATTTGTAAAATCATAAAATTTTAAGTTTATTTTCATTAAAAAATAAAACGTGCTTATTACAAGCTTTTTCATCGTGTCATACTTTTAAAGCCCATGTGCCTAAACTTCTAAGTCCGGCACATAGTTGATTCGATATCAATCAGATTCAAAAAAAAAAATGCAACACTACTTATCTTCAAAGATTGAAAAGATTGACCGTAGATAGAGATGGTAAATGGGCCGGCCACCAAAGCAAGGCTTATGCATGTTCGTGCCTGTGTTATGCCGTACCCACAATTTATTTCGTGCAGTATCTAAATTGTTTTACTTAGGCCCGGCCCGGCACACGTGCCGTGTCCAATCGTGTCGTGCCCACATATGCCGTGCCATAGATTGTATCGTGACGTGCCATGCCTAAGAAAAAAAAGCTCACTAAACTTTTAAATTTTTAAAAGCACATACAAAACTGTTGGCATATTTTTTTCAAGTTTATATATATATTTTTTAAGTCTATGTCTTTATTCAAATTTAATAGAATCAAAAATTGAAAACTCAAGTCCATATTCAATAATAATAAACTAATAATAGTAAGAAAATATAATATTAATTTCTAAGTTTAACCTTATAGTAGTAGAATTTTTTAATACTTAATAATAATAATAATAAATAAATAAATAATTTTTCTTAAGGGTTAACTTAATTGTTAACTTAGAGTTATATAGAGTCATATAACATAGTTCACAATAATATTAATGCATATTTATAAATCATGATATTTATAATTTTATTCATTAAAATCATGATATCAATAATTTATTTACTAAAAATTAAATAAATTTAAAAAATTCAACTTCAAGTTATTTGTAAAATCATAAAATTTTAAGTTTATTTTCATTAAAAAAATAAAACGTGCTTATTACAAGCTTTTTCATCGTGTCATACTTTTAAAGCCCATGTGCCTAAACTTCTAAGTCCGGCACATAGTTGATTCGATATCAATCAGATTCGGGAGAGAGACCCGCCAAGTCGTCACCAATATTATCTGATCCCGGCATGCCCCACCAAAATGTGTCTGTGTCGTGCTGTGTTGTACGGACATGTATCATGCCTTGTGCCGTCCGCCGCATTGGCCCATCTCTAGCCGTAGAGGACATAGATCACTGGAATTGAAAGGTAAAGGAACGATCCAACCAGTAAACTAAACCGAGATAATTTTTATGAACTTATTCGTAAGTTAGATGAATGACTAAACATATAGTATACATTAAACCGAAGCATTATAGTATTTAAATAAGCGAACAAAAACATATAAATTCTTTTGCGGGCAACTATCTAAAGGATAAGGCTTCGTTCCTGCAAGTGTAAATATACTGCAGATAGAGAATAATTTAACATACGCTCACAACCGGTAAAAACTCATTTAGTTCCTATAATATTAATATCTATTTAATCCTTACATGTTTAAAAATATGTTAAAATATCCTTACCGTTAAATTATTGACAACTATACCGTTACTTTTTTTTTTAACTTACTTTTATAATACTACTCTCTTACAGTAATTTTTCTTTTTTTTAGACATAAAGTAAAAAAATAAATTACCAATTTAATCTCAAAAACAAAATAAGAAATTAACATACTAAAAAAGCACTCTGTTAAAAACTATGGTTGAAGGTTTCAATTTTCTTAATATCCCATAAATCCATAATAAAACAATATATACTGGGAAGAGTCCAATTTCCTTTAATTTATATCTATATACACTAGCAACAGCTGGAAACATTGCAGTTAAGAGTTGAAGGTATTTTATTTTAATTTTTTTTTCACCGGGGGCTTAAAGTGTAAGTGAATGCACTTTGTTGTTTTAATATGGTTACAGATATTGTTTCCTTGTCAATCGTTCCCGAATCTTCCAAAACTGAAAGGAAGATTTGCATATGGAACTATGAAAGATAAAGAGGCTATAAACAGATGGGAGGGGTAATTAAACAATTGTGAAATACCTTGCAACCAAAAAGTGATTACGTATTACATCTTTTGTGAAAGTTGAACGGAATGCTTCCTTCAGAACATTTGATATCACGCAATACAATAGCAATCTTACACTCTGAACGTTATGCGATGCAATCTGCATCATAAACAAAATCAAGTAGCAAATGCCTCCTCCAACCAATGGTGTAATTTGATGATGAAAATTGAAAATAGTATCTTCACTTGATCTCCAGGGCAGGGACATCTGGTATGCCCATCAGAGTGAAACCTCACAGGTCCACAATGTAACCCTTCCCTTCGAAAATAAGATGATCACATAATCATCACAAACAAGGAAGAATGAAAAACAAAATCGAGTTTATGATAATACCTTTTGGTGGTACTTCAATTTGATGACCTAATCAAATTTGTTTTTCTAACCCCCATGATTCGACTACTTCTTGATGATGCAAAATTGCAAATGTCCATTAACTAGTTTCTTACCAGCAGCTTTGGCAATGTTCGGCCTTAAATTCCCTCCAAGGCTACTTCTCTGTTGTGGACTCTGTTAGAGTGGTTCTCTCCTATTCCTCAATGGAGATCCCAACTCCAGCAGCTTAGTCACAACCATCATCTCTCCACCATCCCTTCTCATAGTGGGGATCATTCCTGCTGGAACACTTACTGTGATTTTTTAATGCTTATGCAGTCATGCAGAGTGTTTGATGAATTTGATCTTTGATATGAATGCCCAGCAAAGAGAAAGAAGAGGAAAGTAATAAATGATGAATGCTATTTAGAATTTGTACCCATTTTTTGGATATTAAATGCTTACCTATTGTGTAAACTAGAGAATCCATATTGATTTGGATTCTGAACCCTCCAACCAAGTCTGATGCACGTGCATCCATTTGTACTCATCTGAGGCCATGTTCTGCTCAAACCGACAAGAAAACACTGGTAACTGAATTCCTGCTTAAGATGTTTCTCATAATATCATTAAGTGGTAAACCATGAGAAAATGGTCTAATTTAGACATACTTGCGAACTCATTAAAACTGTCGTCAAACAGCATTGCCGCTCCTCTCCTATAGGAATAGATCATCAATGAACAAGATAAAAGAAACTCCAACAAAATTAACATGCCATTTACATTACAAGACCCACACGATCTATTCATGAAGGGGCATGAAAGATGATCTGATAACCTAACACCAAAGAAGTACCATTTCATACAGAAATCTCTCCAATATTCAAAGAGAGGGAAACTGAAAATAATGACATGAAAAGTGGCAAACTGAAAATAAGGCTGAGCATATATGATAGTTCCACAAACTAAATAAAAAATTTCTAATAAAACAATCATGGGTTCTCAATCTCATCTGGAACAACTTTCATTATCCCCATTCAATCTCAATGCAGTAGGAGAGTGAAAAAGTGAAGGAAACTGTCGGATAATATCATGTAAAAAATAAGCCAATCAGCCCTCTAAAATTGGAAAATGCTGACGTCATTGGATTTCATGAATAGTTGAACTCTAGAACAAGCTTACCAATTAGCAGCACTTACCAATTGGCAGCAAACTATCAGGAGTCTCAAATGAAGTACCAGTAAATCTAAACGACTGCACAATGACAATACATCAAGAATATGGTATAACATTTGCTTATGAAAGCTTTTTGATGCTACAAACTGCTCATGCTTTGGGCAAGCTGGAAATTTGTACGTTTATAATTCTTTGTAGTTTTTGGTCATTTTACAGTGGTGCCTTTGAATTGTATATTACCTGCTTCTTGAATTACAAAGTAGCCGTTGGTTTTACAGCTTTTCTTAAAATTTTCTTGGATTTAGATGGCCAATACCAACAATAGAGATTAATAAATTAATGTGCACTCCCAAGCAATGCATAAGTTCTACATATATATATATTTTGAGACACAGAAGGAATTTTAGCCAATTTACAATTTGAAATAATCATCTGGGTTGGTATTGCTGATCAAGAAGTTTTTGATTGACTACTAATTGCATAACTAACCATCACAATCTCATTCTCTATTTCTCCAATGACTGGATGAAAGATAGCCGCTTGTACAATTAATTATCAACTAGTTTTCAAAATATAATGATAATAAATGAAAAACTCTACCATACTGCAGCAGACATGAAAAAGTTCATAGAGTTACAACTGCCACTTGCAATTATCGTTATACAGATAACTGCCACATTATGACTAAGCCGGTGGGAAAATTTTTTCTTAATTCAATAATAAATTTGCCAAGGTTAAATTGCTTTCTCCATTTTATCACAAATAGCTCCCAGAAAGCTGAAACTAATACTAGCTTCCAGTGGCACAAACCAGAAGTTCTACAATTTTTGGTCTACACCAGCTTGGTCAAGTCAAAAAATTGACTATGGTCATATAGCATCCAGAATTTTGGTTATCTTGATGCCAAAGTAGATTTCGGTTTTGTTGTCTGTGGAATTAACTAAACCAGAACAGACCTAGGCAGTGTCCAAAATCCACTCACAGTTATATGTAAAGGGCTACACTCTAGAAGTTAGAAGACTATAAAGATTACAGAAGCACAAGCTATAACAAGTAAAAATGTCAAGAAAATTAATTGAAATTAAAAATCCTCACCAGATGACTCCCACTTATCAAACTTCACAAGCCATGCATCTAAGCCAATTTGCGCTGAGGAAACTCGATCCACCCATACCCGATACTGCTTTCCTTGTTTATCGCCATACAAATTTTCCATCAAATCTAAGCATTGATGCATTGATTGCTCGGTTCCAGAGGGATGAACAATAATTCCCAATGAATACTGTGGGTAAACACAATAAGTCTTTTATCAGCATTCTTGAGTTTTTGAAGTTTTTAAATATTTATAAACCACATTTTCAAAATAAATAAATATTCTATCTAGTACATAGCTGTACATAATTACAGATGGTGGTAAGAGCATGAGAATAGTACGTACACAAGTGTCCGTTCAAGGACAATTATTGGGCATGTTATCTAGTATCAGATACATTGTTGGAACATTCAAACTGCTTGGACTGTGACAACCAAGAATTGGATAAAATATGAATTGGACGAATCATTCATTATCGAATATAAATTCCGAAACATTTGTTTTTCACTCAAGTGAATCAGTACTATATCTCATGACTTAATTCCACTCACGTTTTGACATTTCATTATTCACTTTAGCAATTGACCTTCTGTATAAAGGACCAAGATATAAAAAATGGATCTCTGCAGGTAAATATTTATTCCAGTATAGTAATGCTCAAATTTATTCCAGATAAAATTCATTCAATTTTTCCCCGCTGGGGGGGGAGGGGGAACCAAAATTTTTACAAGAAAAATCAGAAAAGAAACTTACAAAGACTGATCTTAAGCTTTGCATATAGTGCTCAGATTTCTCAACTTCTGCACGCCGCCATCTCTCATAAAACAAATAAAGCTTCACAACTTCATGACCAGGACTGAAAATGCCCACTTTGCATTTTTGAAAGTCTCTAATATCTCTTGGAGAGACATTTGGACCAAGGCCGAATTTACCAATGGCTTGCATGATCCCGGCAGCACATCTCTCAGTTGCATGAATTATTTTAGGATTGTCCTTTGCATTTTCTGCATGCCACTGCAACAATTCTTCTTGTGAATTGCTCACCTATCCAAAAGATAAGAATGTCCAAAGATAAGAATGATGCAAAACAACAATAATATGCCAACAAATATAAACATCTATGAAATACAAACCATCACACCATATATGTCAGGAACGCTGAATAATTCGGCATCATTTCCAGAGTCACCACAAACAAGAGTATTAGCCGGTACTTTGCCATCAATTTTGAATTTTTTAAGCACATATGCAAGAGCCTGTCCTTTTCCAGCACCTTTTGGTAATACATCCAAAGCCATGCCACTACTAAAAATCAATTTTACATCTAACTGGCCAAGAACATATTAAGATCAAAAGGATATTCGCATAATAAGAGTGTTGAGGCGCAACAGCTATAAATGCCAAAAAAAAAAGAGACATTCTTTAACATGTTTCAGCATGCCTATAATACTTTGCTTAAGGTTGCCAGTTGCTCCCCACGAAGACAAGCGTCAGCAATTCAAACTTACCCCACGTTCCTCCAAGCATTCTGACAGAGCTTTCATTATTGCAAAGGCCTTAAACTTTTCCACAAAGAAGCTAATTTTGTGAGGTCGTTGCTCAGTTTCTGACTGCAGTGTCCCATACAAGTCAAATAACAAAATCCAATACATAGGTCACCAGTTTAGTTGATTGATAAATCATATTCTTTCACCATATTATAAGCACATAACACAACTGTAAAATGTTAGGAATGCAGCCTATTTCTGAAACTGTTAAGCAAATGATTGCGCTAAAATTTCAGCGAACAAAACATAATAACAAGTAATTTCGCAGTATTAATGGTCCGAAGACAAGACTTCTTGCTCCACCAATACCATCCATTTAGAGAAAAATAAACATACCTGAAAAGCAAGTTCAGGAAACTTGGCGGTTTCCCCCAAGACTATGCCTCTATCCCATTTGTGACTCAGATAATTCTCCCAGCCATCATCGTGTACCATTGATTCGCCATATACAATCTCAGTTCCCACCGACATAATTGTTATATCCGGAGTCAACAAGGGTTTTTCTTTCCTTAACTGCTTATAAATTGTAGGTGACCTTCCAGTTGAGAATACTAGCAAAGAATCTTGACGATAATGGGCTTCCCACAGCGCATTAAACCTTAAAAGAGAAAGGTTCTCTCCATCATCATGATCTACCTGCAACCAAAATAAATTCAAGTATTACAATAAAAAGTAGTTAAAATTCAGATCAAGTAATCAGTCGAGTCTACCAACAAGTGGTGAAGACCAAATATGTTACCATTGTAAGGTCAAGGTCTGAGACTAGCATGAGACGAGCAGAACCATCAAGACGATCCATAGTTGTTGAAACTGAAAAACAGTGCAAACTAAAGTTTGTGTTTTGGATTTAGGTGTTGAAATCCACCACTGGTTATGATACCGGATTAGTTTCCAGTAAAAGTGAGAATCAATTCCTGTAAAATTATGCAAAATCCTTCAGCTGTAAAATTATGTAAAATTACACATAATTGTGTAAAATTGTGCTTAAATTTTCCTAAGCATTTCTAATTGGTATAGAAAACACTTTAGCTGCAATTTTTGTAAAAATCTGCAGAAGCATAACAATTACGTAGATACCCAAAACAATAGCAACTAAGTAAGCCTGTAACCATAAGTAGGTGATTAGACTGTCATCAATTAGCCAGCTCCAATGTTATTGTTCAAACAATTAATACAATTGCACTAAACAAAAACATATAAAGCTCAACAATGACAATCAATAATCAAAAGTAATAATAAAATTGCAGAATCAGAAAAAAAAAATAATGATAATGATGATGATAATAAGAATAATAATAATTTGTAAATCTAATTAATACCTGCTTTTTTAAGAGAACCAAACGGAGCAAGAGAAACAGAGCAACATATACAGATTGTCTGCGTAGAGTTTATGCAGTTAAGAAGACAAGATTCCAACAAAAACAAACAAACAGAATATTATTAATTATTTATTCTTCTCTTTTATTTTCTATCTATAACGACAAAATAGAGTTAAATTTATCGACAAAATAGAGTTAACTTATAAAATTAAAATATATACGATTACATTGTTGATGCCGAGAAAACCTCAACAACTGAATTTATTTTTTGGAAAAGCAGCACGTACTGATTCTATTTGGCTGAGTCGACTTCAAATTTACTGATTCGAACTCAAATTCCTTCACCTGTATATCACAGAAAACGTAAGGACTCGTTAGCAGAGGTGCCGGTGTAGATCTTCCCACGCCTAAGTCTGATGTTTGTACACAAGAAAACATACCGAGAAACCAGATATAAACGAAAGTTCTTTTGAATAGCAATATCATAAAGTGTAGTGATAATCTTATTTCTTTCAAGCCATGAGACCGCTAAGGGTTCTGCCACATAGACACCATCTCCCAAGAATTGTGCAAACCTCAGATTTAATCACTCTTAATCATCAGGCTATCTAAATTTGATTAGGCCAGTCCTACATTTTATGTGAACAAACATTCATAATGAGTCCAGAAAAAAGAAATAGATTGGTCATTAACTATAGGAAGCTAAATAAAAACCTTCAAGATATTAGGTATCTAATTCCTAGTCAAACTCATTTTTAAAAAAGAATAGCAAATGCAAAAGTATATTGTAAGTTCTATATGAAATTAAGATTTTGACATATGAGGATAGGTATAGGTTTTGTGGTACCACATGGACATTATGAATGAAATATCATGACATTTGTATTAAAAAATGCCCTATCGAAATTTCAAGACGTGATGGATAAAGTATATCAGCCCATATCAAAATTTTGCTTAGTGTATATTGATGATGTCCTAATCTTCAATAATAGCGAAAAAGAACATTTGAACATCTTTTGAAGTTCAAAGATTTGACACATAAACATGGCTTGGTATTATCTGAGTAGATGAAGATTGGACTTAAAGAAATTGATTTTTTAGGGCTCCATATCAAAGATAGGCATATCATTCCTCAGCCACACAATATAGAAAAAATATCTCAATTTCCTGATGAGTTGTCAAGTAATAAGCAGATTTAATAATTTTTGGGAATCATCAAATATGCAGCAGATCGTATCCTGAATCTTACAAAGCTAACAAATCATATTTCAAAGCATCTAAAAAAATAGATCATTGCCATGCTCAGTAGAAGCGACAAAAATCTTAAAAGAATTAAAGTTGAAATATCAATCGCTTCCACTTAATAAAAGACATCTCATCATTCAAATAGATGCTAGTGACAATTATTGGGGTGCTATACTAATTGAAGAATGCAAGGAAAACAAAAGAATTCTTTTTATATAAATCAGGGCGATTGAATAAAGCTCAGCACCACTACCTATCATAAAAAAAGAAGGTTCTTGCAGTGATCAAAGGAATTAAAAAGTTCTAATTCTTCCTCTCTCTCACGCCATTTGTAATTGAAATATTATAAATATCTTTAAGGATTAGTCAAAAGTAAATAAGGAGAAATCTCATATCCATAGCTAGCAAGGTGGTCTAAATCCCTTTCAAAATTTAAATTTGAAGTCAGGCATGTCAAAGGAGAATCCTACACAATTTCATATTTCCTTTCCAAGCTAATTGATGCAAACCCCATAGTAAAACTCTAAGAACCACACTTAATTTAAAGTTTCAATTGTTCAAGAAAGTTCTAAACGGGTTAAAACCCAACAAAAACATTGACCCAATGTTTAAGAAAATATAAATTAAGGCTGTATTTACTTTCTGGAGTAGGAGTGAGGAGTGTGGAGTGTGGAGTGTGGAGTGTGGATTCTTCCCACTCTAATATTTACTTTAACAAATTAGAGAAGGATCGGGAATCTCACTCCGCGGGCCCCACCCATTTTTTGAGTGGGAAGTGGAGTGGGAATCCACTCCCACCTCTCAATTTTCTACCTTTTTTTAAAATTTAATTTAATTTGATTTGATTTAATATTTAATAAAATAAATATTATTATATTTATTTAAATCATATTATTATTATTTAACTAAATAATAATTTGCATTGATTATAAGTTAAAATTACTTAAAAATAATATTATTATATTAATAGAGAATTAATAATATTATTATATACCATCTTTATTTGAAAAATAATAGTATTATATTTATTTAATATAAATAATTAATACTAATAAATAGTTTATTCTAAGAAAATATTAATTTCATACTATGTTAATAGTAAAAATATTTCATTTATATTGCCCTTATCAATAATTTTTAATTTATATAATTAAAATTAAAATTAATAAAAAATTGTGATGTTCATAATTAAGAATATTAATAATTATTATAAATTTACAAATATAATAAAATAAATGTTTATTCATTAAATATATTTTTTATTAACTTTGTAATTAAAAACTCTAATTCTTTACATAAGGATAAAATTATAATTTGAAACTATTTACTCTCAATCCAAGATAAAGTAAACACATAAATTAGATTCTGATCTCTATTCTATGCTTCCATTCCAATGCAAGTAAACAACCTACTCCCACTCCCACTCCACACTCTCAATCCTAGGATTCCCACTCCTCAAGATTCCTACTCCAATCCAAAAAGTAAACGCTATCTAAAGGTATAAAGAATGATATTGATGCCACACTCGAGATATAGATGAGAAGTGAATGATAAGTCTAGTTAGAAACACCACAAGAATGCAAATTCTTGATAAGTTCTCCAATTCTTTTGAAAACCGAAGAAAGAATGATATTTCAATTTCAAATAACATTAATCTCCAAAATTATCTTTTATATAGCAAGGTTGTTAAGTTTAAATAGGCTAATAGAAATCTAAGACCTAAAAATACATTTGGAATCATTGGAAAAACCCTACGAGCATAGTTTTGTCAAATGATGCTTTAAAAGTATTCATCAACCCACTATTATTAATTCTAATTATTGACAAATTTAATGCCAACCTACCATAACTAATGTTAATCATTGATAAACTTAATGCTAACCTACCACAATTAATGTTATCCCACCATCATTAGTGATAGACTTACCAAATATATTGACAAACTAGAAACGTTAAAAATAAATGAAGTTGAATAAACAAAGGGATGGTTGGAACTCCCAAGCCTGAACATGCTATACTAAATTAGTCATCATGTCTTCTACACAACTCTAAATCCATATTTGCTCCAAATGGTATGTAGTTGCCCATTAATTCTAACTCAATCAATACTAGTTTTGTTCTGAATTTGCCCCTTCTACATTTGAACCAATTTTTGTATTTGGCTGTCCACTATCTAGAATTATGCCCACAATGTCTTGTCTTCTCTCCAAGCCCACTTCATCATGTGTTTGCATATTGAATTGAATTTTCAGTTCACATTTTCTCAATTAATCCATTTAAAGTAGCTTGTATCTTTTCGTCTGTAACTCTTATAATTGGGCCTCCGTGAATGTATAAAGAATCAGTTGAAACTTTAATGGTATTCCCTTAAAGGTTATCGTTACCAATTACAGAATTCTCAGTGGCTTCAAGCAGAACGCTTCTTAAAGGATTGTACATGGAGAGACTCCGTTTTATCTACAACCTTCCAGGGTTTATCTCAACACTCCCCGCATACATCAAAGAGCTGACCTTTGAAAAGGTTGTTGATTATCATGAATAGCTAGAAAGCTCCGAGGACACAATTTGGCACTTATGGATGCTCCAACAAGTGCTTGAGTTCAAGCCAATCATCAGAGGAAATGGAAATCCTTGACTTTTTGAACCATTCCCTAAAAAGGACTCGATTAACGAAACAGTATTCATAGTCAACTTGGTATTCCATAATATCATTGATGAAGACAACAATTGGGGACATTTTGTGATGTGTTAATCCTCTCCATTAGCAAATTATTCTTTTTGGTTATGTAATCAAGCCCTATCTCATTCACAAAAGCCGAAGATATGCTAAAGGAATATGATTTTATAGACTTTTACCCCAATATTTGAAGACATCCTCACACTCAAATTGAACATTGAATTCCATCTGACTCACAATTCTATTCTTATAGTACAGTTGATAGATATATTGTGACATGACAAACCACCATTAATCTGAGCAGTTGAGCATGATGGCATAAGACATAGTGAAAATATTGTGTGGAGTGGTTGCCTACATGCTTGAAAAGCATTGGTAAAAATTTATGGCATGGAGGCAATGTACAATACTCATAGCCTTCTATCTCCAAGTGTCCAAATGACTTTAGACCTCTACTACAGGAAAGAAGTACAACATGGGTGAATATATTTATGGCGATGATCACTATGAATTATAAATGTGAGGACTATATAATGATTGGCTCCAAGAGCATAGACGGGCAGAAGAGATAACACTACCATAGGAACCTCCGGGACTACTGCAATGAGAAGAAAAATAGTTGCAAAATGGCTACTAAGGAGAAGAATGGCCTCATGAAGACCTCAACCTTCACAAGTGATACCTCCACCAAAACCTATAAACGAAGATGCAATATTTGCGCAGAAATTAGAAGATTGGGAGGAGAAATAGGTACACAACAGAAATTTTGTATGGAATGACGAAGAGAGTAGCATAGACTAGTGGAAACAGTAGTGGTTCGGTAGATCCAAAAGTGCCCCATGAATCCTCTATTTTCCAACCAATAACTTTTATTGGCCATGATTGTGTTGCCGATACTTTATAGCTTTTAAAAAATGCCTTAGAATTATTTCTTGAAGAAATTTTTTTCCCAAACATGTGCTTGTTCGGAAGGCTTGTCATTTTTCCAAGACATCTAGTTAGGTTCTTAGGGAGTATTTGAGAGGCCACGATAGTTCCAATTAAAAACTTTTTAAATGTTGCATATAGCCTTGCCAGAACCTTTCTAGTGCACAAATTTATCATCATCATCATACTCATAATAATAATAATAATAATAATAATAATAATAATTGAATATCAATAATATAATAAAAAATCAACAAAGTGTTAATAAAAAAATAAAATAAAAACTAATTTTAACTAATCCGAGTCTAGTATAGCTACATTGTCCTTAAAATAGATTCGCCACTTTCACAACGGTGCTCAAATTATATAGGCGTCTGTCTCCTAGGATACAATGAATTCGAATAGTGTTGACAACACAACCTTACTATTTTGAATTCTATCACAATGAAGTCTAAAGCTAGAGAGAATTTGCTTAAGAGAGAAGAGAAAAAAATCACTTGGATTTTGATGTCTTTTGCAATTGAACATAAAGGCCAATATATATAAGTTTCAAGCGGGGGCATCAGTTAACTAAAAATCCGATGTAGGACATTTCCTTATTTTTCTACACCAATGGGTGCTCTTTGAGATCTAATTTCTTGTTCATCCAAGCACCAATTTAAGCGTTCTATGATTCGTTGTGAATAGCTCATATAGAAGACTTTGAATCATCGGTGCACAAATATTTTTCCAATATTTATCTTGCTCAAAATTGGCCTCAAAATAGTTACTTTATGCTATTTTTCTAACAATCCCTCACATGCATAAAAATTAGCGGAAGACACAAAAACAATTGTTTTGATGTCAAGATCATTTTTTACTCTAGTAATAGAATTCAACATATCAAAACCTGCTTATGATAAGTAGGTCTCAACCTTTAAACCTTCCCTTGTGAAATATATTTACTTTACTAACTGACTGGTAGAAATAATTTTGAACTATTCTATCGTTTATGTAAGCGATATATATTTCATACAGAAATTTATTCCTAACACTTTGAGTTCTCATGGTTATGTTCATTTTGACCCTGAACATTTGTCTTGTTCTACAATAGTTTCTAAGAATTGAGCCCTTGACAATTCCTTTCAAAGCGGCCCCACTTCTCTTTCACATAAGTGATTTCTTAAACAAAAGCAACCCGCCTTACTTTGTTTGGATTCTTAATGCATAGGAAATCATTGAAAGCATAGCTTACCCTTTCCTTCCTATTTTCATCATAGGAATGGACATGAGGGTAACCCCTACATTGATCCAACAATGTATCTCACAATTAGGTTGTCCCTTTAAACCAAGTTCTTTGGATATCCAGTCAACTAGGTTGAGTTTTCTTTTGTAAAATAAACATTTCATTCTATGGGCTTTAGTCCCATTCCCCTTGATAATTTTTCTACTAACTCTTTGTTTAATCCTTTGGTCAGTGGATCCTCAATGTTATCCTTAGACTTTACATTGTCAAGAAAATAACTCTAATAGAGCGCAATGTCTAATAGTATTATGTCTATGACATATATGTTGCAGACTTGCCATTGTACATATTACTCCATGCCCTTCCAACTACATATTGACTATCACAGTGTATGCAAATTACTGACATGGGCTTTGGCCATTTTGGAATACTTTTTAAGAAATTCTACAACCATTATGCCTCTTCATTACATTTGTCTAATGCAATGAATTCAGATTCCATTGTTGAATGGATTATCACTGTTTGTTTAGATGATTTCCATGAAATGGCAACACCTGCAAGTGTAAATGCATAGCCACTAGTAGGCCTTGAGTCTTTTACATTAGATATCCAGTTTACATCACTATACTCTTCTAATATAGTTGGCTATCTACTATAGTGTATTCTACAATTGAGAGTGTCGGATAAGTACCTGAGTGCTCTTACTATAACTTTCTGGTGATCTATTCCTAGATTAATTATATTTGGAAAGTTTGCTTACTGTATAAACTAAGTATGAACTTGTACAACTTGTTAGGTACATTAGACTGCCTATCACTCTAGAGTATTATACTTGAAAGATCCTTTCATCTCTATTCTTAAATAGATGCAAACTTGTATATAAAAGTGTTCTTGTTATAACAAAATCATTTTTATTAGATTTTCCAAGAATTTTATCACATAATGTAATTGACTCAGACTAAGTCCATTGATGTCCTAGAGATTTTTTTCTCAAAGTGATATATGCTAGACCCATATCTTTCAAGTCAAAACTAGACTTCAATATATTCTTGGTGAATCTAACCATCTTGTCATTATTCCCAACAACTAGCATGTCATCAATGTAAAGACATAAAATGACATAGCCATTTTCTACCTCTTTGACATATATACATTTGTCACATTCGTTGATCTTAAAACCATTTGCCAGCATTGTATGGTCAAATTTTTCATGCCATTATTTTGGTGCTTCCTTCAATCTATAAATGACTTTACTAATTCACATACTTTCTTTTCTTGTCCTATAGCTATAAAGCCTTCAGGTTGTTCCATGCAGATTTTTTTATCTAAATCTTCATTTAGAAAGGCTATTTTTACCTCCATTTGATGTACATCTAAATTGCGTAATACTACAATTGCTAGTATCATCCCCATGAAATTCATTCTTGTTACAAGAGAATAAATATCAAAATAATCAAGGTGTTCTCGTTGCTTATAAACTTTAATTACAAGTCTAGCCTTGTACTTATCAATCAATCAATTATATTTTATTTTTCTCTTGAAAATCCACTTGGATCCTAGAAGTTTGCACCCTGGAGGAAGATTTACTAACTCCTAGGTGTGCTTTTCTAACATGGATTCAATTTCACTATTAATGGCATCTTTCCATGATCTTACAACTTACATAAAGCTTTGTGGTTCACTTCCAAGTAAAATAGTCAGATTAAAAAATTTGGACCAAAAGATTTTTCGGTTCTAGCTCTTTTATTACATCTAAGTTCAGAATAAATCTCTTGTTCACTATCTTGAACTTCTCCTTGTTCTTAGTCCTCACTGTCTTAATGATAGCATCATGTGTTCGTTTAATTGAACTTGAGTTTACAAGGAAATACATTATCAAAGAATGATGCATTTCTAGATTCTATTATCATTTTATTATGAATATTTGGTATATTCAGCTCATATACAAGAAATTGATAGGCACTATTATTATTGCATAACCATTGAAAATTGAATCTATAGTTTTTGGTCTCATCTTCGCCTTCTTTGGTGGAGGAGTGACCACTTTAGCAAGACACCCTTACACTCATAAGTATTTATAAGAAGGTACTCTACTTTTCCATAATTCATAAGGGGTTTTCTCTGCGTTCTTTCGGGTCCTTTTTGAAAAGGTAGTTAGTTGATAAAACAACTTCCCTCTACTTATTCTGAGGTAGCCCAAAAATTGTTAACATTTCATTCAAGGTACAATTTTTTCGTTCAACAATCCTATTAGATTAAGGTGAGTAAAGAACTGTAGTTTGGTGTATGAGTCCATATTGTTCACAAAGTAACTTAAATAAAACAAAATACTCACCAGCTCTATCAGTTCTCAACTCTTTAATTTTCTTATTTAGTTAATTTTCAACTTTATTTTTTATATATTATAAATTTTTCTATAACTTTGTCCTTGCTTTTTAAACAAATACAACTAATAAAATTTTGTACAATCATCAATAAAGGTAATAAAATATTTATTACCACCCCTCGGCTCTATAGATTTAAAATCACATATATAACTATGTATTAAGTTAAATGGTTTAGTATTCCTTTCAATTCTTTGCCTCAACAAAAGATTTACACTTATGATTCGTATCAAGTTGGAAAGTAGGTATGTGACTCATGTCCTAATTAACCATGCCATACATTAGAAAACTCAAGAATATGAACAGAAGATAGAGCTTTATTATTAATTGGTTTTACAACTATTACACTTAGTTTGAACAACTTATTGGATACATATTCTTTTATTACACACATTCCATTTTTAGGAAAAACTATTTTATCTTACTCAAACACTAATCGAAATCCACGCTTGTTTAGAGTTAACTTTTCCCCAGAAGTCATTTTCAGAATTATGTTTTCCTTACCCTTTTATCTCAGACATGGTCGAATTCCCCATATATAGTTTTTCACCATTTTTAATAGGTTCAAAGGAAGCAAACATTTCCTTGTCTGAGCATACATGTCGAGTGGCACCAGTATCAATCCATCATTCTCTTAGATTGAAGCCTATCAAATTCACTTAAGAAACCACTGCAGAAAGATTAATGTCTGACATATCTTTTGAGATGTTCTCTACATCATTAGCTTCTCGATTTCCTTTCTTCTTTAGCATTCTACATTCCGAAGCTTTATGAACCATTTTATCATAGTTGAAGCATTTCCTTTGAAATTTGTTTTGCTTCTTGGAGACCCCTCTTCTTAGACCCAACTTGTTTTTGTTGGCCTTCTTGTTCTTGATATTCTTATTATATTCCATAACATTGGCTTTAGCCATAGAGATGACACTTTTCTTGTCATTATTTTTGTTACGTTCTTCAACTTGAAATTTAATAATCAGATCATTAGGACTTATTTATTTTCTCTTATGTTTTTATAACTCTTGAAATCTTTCCATGCTGGGGGCAGCTTCTCAATGATAGCAGCCATTTGAAAAGTTTCACTTAAGTCCACCCTTTCAGCATGAATTTCTGACAGAATTATCTATAGTTCTTGAACTTGACTTATAACAATTTTGGATTCCACCAACTTATAATCTAGGAAGCAACCTACGACAAATCTTTTAGTGCTTGCATCTTTAGATTTATATATCTGTTTTAAAGACTTCCACAACTCTTTGGCTCTTTTGTTTCCAACATACACTATATAAAGAATTGCTCAAGGCATTCAACACATAATTTTTGCCAAGGAAATCGGAATGATTCCAAGCCTCTATTGCACTAATCACTTGGTGATCAACTTTAACCTTTCGGGGTATAGGAGCATCTTCTTTTAAGAATCTCTCAAGATTCAAGGTGGTCAAGTCAAAGAACATTTTCTATTGCCACCGTTTGAAATTCTATCCAATAATTTCTATAGTTTTTTCACATGAGGAACAACTGTAGGTGTAGCAGCACCAGTACCAACACCGACACACGAGACATGAATAGGAAGGTCCAGTTTGCTAGCTCATATCAGTTGCCATTTCAACAAAAATTTGTTTTAAGATTGTAGTGATATTATTATTATTATTATTATTATTATTATTATTATTATTATTATTTCTTTCAAGTGACATAAGACCACTCACTTTGTATGCATAAATACGCTAGTTAAATTTACAGGAAAGACTGAAGAAGTCACAATAGTCTCACTTAAAACTCAGACTCCTTAGATATTGTATATAGACTTGGTGTTAGAACCTTTCTAATGCACTTAAACTTACTAATAAGTTTCTTATATACTTATCACAAATTTATAATAATAATAATAATAATAATAATAATAATAATAATAATAATAATAGGGACATGAATTATTTATATCAAATTTAATTTTGTGTAATTCTTTCGTCTTGATCTATGGACATAAATTAGTATAAATAGCAATGATATAATAAATAAATAATATGTCAATAAAAAATAAAGAAAAATTAATTTTCACTAACCCGAGGCCTGTAAAATTATAATCTCCTTAAATATAGATTCGCCACCTTCATAACAGTGCTTGAATCATATAAGTATTTGTCTCCTAGGATACAATAGATTCAAATATTGTTGGTAGCACAACCTCAGTATTCCTATGAACTTCAAATAAATGTTTAAATTTGATTACACTGAAGCCTAAAGCTAGAGAGAATTTGCTTAAAAGAAAAGATAAGAAAATCACTTGGATTTTGGTATGTTTTGCAATTGAACATGGAGGCCAATATGTACAGGTTTAAGGGGGCATCAATTAAATAAAAATCCCATGCGGGAGTTTTCCTTCTTTTTCACACTAATGAGTGCTCTTTGAGATCCAATTTCTCATTTATCCAAGCACCAATTTGAAGTTTTACGATCCGTTGTGAAGAGCTCACAAAGGAGATTTGAATATCCATTCACATATATTTTTTCAATATTTATCTTGCCCAAAATTGACCTCAAAATAGTCACTTTATGTATTTTTTCTAACATAAAGTTGGGGATAACAAAATTACCCGCTAATCTGTAAACCTGCCCAAGTCCACCTGTAAAAATTTTTTGTTGTAGGTAATCTTATGAATTGCAAGTAGATTTAGTATTTAAGATTATAATTTGCTAGGGATTTGTTGAGTGCTGGAGAATGTATAATTTATAAAGGGTAAAATCATCATTTTACACTCTAAGTCTCACTAACAATTTTACTTTTATTTATTTAAATCCTTTAAATTTTGATTGCGTGTGTTTTGTTATAATTTGATTATTTTATGCATTTCAGGGTATTTTAGTCATTTCACCATTAATAAGAAATTAGATAGCAAAGTAGATAGCATTATTGAGAATAGCTACGAACCTTAGTAAGAGTATAAAGGGCAAAATCATAATTTTAGGATTTTGGTGGGGCCTGGCTAATGTGCCATTGATTGATGACATGGTAACATCCTATTTTGTTGACTAATGATGTGGTAGCATCTTATTGGGCTGAAATATGAGTTATGATACATGGAATACACAGAATCAATGCTAGTTGACTTTTGCGTTGACTAATGACGTGGCAACATTTTATTGGACCAAAAGATATGCGTAGTTTACATGCAATTCATTGAATCACACTCCTGATGGTGTGTTCTAGCCAATCTGAGCTTGCCACATGGTGCAATCCTAAGCATCCTATTTGTTTTCATCTGATGGTCATGATTTACCCATTATATCTATAAATAAAGGACGCCCCCTAATTCGACAGCTCTGAATCAAAATTTGAGCTCTATTTTTTGTAATTCTCTCTTTATCTTGTATTTTCTACATAATTTAATAAAATTATCATTTTACCCATAGTTCAATTATAAGTGGCTAATTTAATTTTAAATTTGGATTGAAGGTGAAGGCTTAATATGATCCATGGGATTAATTTAATAAGTTTATTCACCCTCTCTCTATGATTTATCTGGATTATTTTGATCCATCGTTGACAGACAATAACAATCTTTCTACATTTTGCATGGTATACTGACACCCTAGTGTAAGATCATTACTGTTTGGCACGATGAACAATTTACACTATATTTATTAGCGAGAAACTCTCCTCTAGTATTAGTGGTTTGTCTTAACTCAGTGTTGATAGAGAATGCATTTAAGTTATTTAGTGGATAGTCTTGTCACATTATCTATAATAAGAATATTATCACTAGGCACACCGTATATTTGACACCACATTTAGCAGAAGATTATCTCCTCTGGCACAATGGTGCTTGATATCATATTTACTAGAACAAGGATTGTGAGGAGTGGAAATACCCCTGTCATAAATTAATTTTAACTAAAAAGGAATAATAAGCTCGTGTCAAAGTGTTGAGTGTGAATCCAAAGACTCAAGTGTTTCATTTGAATTGTTTCATCTTTAATTTGTTCACTCAAGTGCTTAGAAATCACGCCCAACGAATTTACATGTAAACTTGGAAAATTAACCTTACACATAATTAAATCTACCTGTTCGTGGTGGACACTTTTCACCATTAATATATACTACAATAGATTCATGCACTTACGAGTATAATAAAATTTACACAATAATTTTTTTACACCATTGCCAGGATGGTAAGTCATTTTAATTTGTAGAGTTAATTTTCTTTGTAAATATTGTGTAAATAACTTTGTGTAGATTTTGAGTGTGTTTCTATAGTAAGTGTGCATTCATGTAATAAAGTCAACATCGTAACTTCTCTTCTTTCTTTATTTTTATTAATTTTTCTTTACATGCACGACCGAAGGTCACAATCACATGGTCTAGAACCTATAGACCTTGAACTAGAAAAGATATTTCGGACACATAAAAACATTGCATCACAGAGTAAAATTGTAGATAACATCGAAATGGATTTAGTGCAACAACAACCATAAGCTCCACAAGAGAGGCAATTTAAGGACTTTTTCAATCTATTAACTAATTTGAGCATGTCATGCATAAGATACCTAAATGTACCTGCTAGGAATTTCGAGTTAAAATCTAGTGTGTTAAATTATCTTCCATCATTCTATGACCTAGAAAACGAAGACCCATACAATGATTTGAATGATTTTCACGTTGCTTATGAAAACTTTTAAACATGAAATATTTTAGATAAAGATGGTAAAACTTAAATATTTCTATTTTCTCTAAAAGATAGAGCTCATTTTTAGTTTAATACATTGCCCGCTAATATTATCACATCATGGGAAAAAATAGTAACTAAAGTCTTAAATAAATGCTTCATACTGCATAAAACCAATAATATTTGCAGGTAAATCTCAGAGTTTACTTAGAGAGAAGACGAATAATTTTTTTAAGCATAGGAATGATTCAACAGACTACTCTTGAAGTGTCCACATCATGAGTACGAGAAATGGCACCAATGTTAATACTTAGAAGAACTATAACCACATATACAAGAATGGCTAATGGCAACAAGTGCAAGTCACTTATGCTTACAAGCACATCAGAAATTTGAGATTTTTTTTTCTAAACAAAGTCGATCATTCAGGAATGTGAGAAAAATCAAGGAAATAATTGAAGTCCTCGATAGTGAGTCAAGATAAAAATCAAGGAAGTCAAAGAAAAAGTTGAATGACTTTCTTATCAAATAGCATCATTGATGGTTGCTAAACCAACAGAGCCATATGCCTATAATCAATTTGACCATAATTTATATCCAGATCGCACTAATGCCATTAATATGATAAAGAAGCAGGCGAATTACAACCTTTACTCTAATACTTACAATTTTGGATGGAGAGACCATTCCAACTTTTCATGGTCTCACAAATTCCAATAGAGTGGAATAGCAGTTCCAGTTCCTAGTGCAACCATTTCTTCAAGGTCTTTAAATCTCTCAGCCACCATTTAGACAGTGCAATTAGAATTATAGCTATTTATAAACTAAACCATGGGAAGAGGCACTCCAAAAGTTTTAAAATATGACTTACTCCGCACTAGAAGAACAAAATCAAACCATTGACGAACTGCTAAATGAGATGAGATCTGACATAAATTTACAAGTCTAATTGATTTCAAACTTCAAAAAGACAATAAGTCAACTTGCTTATTCAATTGAAACCTTGGTTATTATCATTGAGAAAAGCAAATTCCCAAGCTAGTCAATGCCTAATCCTAAGGGAGCACATGAAGTTATCACTAATTCGGACCAGCAGCATAAAGATGTTAAAGCCATTATGATCTTGTAAAAAGACTAAGAAGTCAACAGCATAGAGATACCAGTGAAAAGGACAGTTGAACTTGTCCTTTTAGACTCTAAGGACTCATTACTAAATGAGAAAGAAGAAAGCAGCCCATGAGAATATATCCCTAAAGCTTTATTCCTTTTGCCTAAAGATATAGAGATCTTTAAACAGGTACGTGTTAACATCCATTTGCTTGACGCTATAAAACCAGTGTCCTCTAATGATAGGTTTTTTAAAGACTTTTGCAATAAAAGGAGAAGTATTTTTGTTCAAAAAGAGACCTTTTTAATAGACTTTTTTAAAGATCCAAGTTCCCCTACCATCTCATATAGTATAGGGAACTACATAATTTATAATACTTTATTGGACTAAAGAGCTACCGTAAATTTTTTACCTTACTTATATTTGTGAAACTTGGATTGAGAGAATTACACCCAACTCTAGTCGTGTTGCAGTTTGCATATCGATCAATGAAAAGACATTGCGGTATTGTAGAGGACGTGCTTATCCAAGTAGATAAGTTTTATTTTCTTGTTGACTTTATTATGATTGACACCCAACTAGTGTAGGATTTAAATAAGCATATCCTTATTTTCTAGGTCAATCTTTCTTGGCAACTACCGATACATACACTTAATATAGAACTGAAAATATACAGTTGTCCTTTGACAATATGACTATAGAGTTAAATATCTTTAACAATGCCAAACAACCTTAAAATAAAGACAATGGAATTGTTGATGTTGATTTATCAAAGAATTAGTATATTATACTTTTCCTGCTAACCTTGTTAATGATTAATTACAAACATGTTCAACTCCTTTTGGTTTAGATTTTGATATTGAAAGATCAATTGACGAGGTTAATGCCTTACTCGATTCATCGTCATCCATGGATACAAAAAAATGGAAGTCAAGAATAGAGCAGCTAGCACCATTGGGGAAGAAATTCGGTCTATCATTGACAAGGTATTGTTCTCAATCACATCATTTCGAACGAAGGTATTGAGGTTGACAAAGCTAAAGTGGATCTCATTTCCAATCATCCTCTACCCAAGATAGTCAGAGAAGTAAGATCTTTCCTTGAGCATGCTAGTTTTTATAGGCGTTTTATTTAAGATTTTAGCAAAATAACTAAACTTTTATACAATTTACTTGTTAAGGATGTACCTTTTATCTTTACTGATTCATGTATTAAGGCATTTAAAAAATTAAAGTAGTTGTTGACGTTATCACCCATTATTCAATTCCTAAACTGGAACTTACATTTTGAGCTCATGTGTGATGCATCTGATTATATAATAGGAGTAGTGTTAAGATAAAGGGTTGATTGTATCCTTCATGTCATTTACTACGCTAATATAACATTAAATGGTGTACAACTAGATTACTCAACCACTGAAAAAGAAATGCTAGCTACAATGTTTACATTAGAAAAATTCCAATCTTATATCATATGATGTAAAATAATTGTATTCACAAATCATGTTGCACTTAAATATCTTATTATTAAAAAAATCCAAAGGCCATACTAATTCATTGAGTGTTACTTTTGCAAGAATTAAACCTTGAGCTCAAAAATAAAAAAGGCACAGAAAATGTGGTGGTAGATCATCTCTTTCGTCTTAATTTTGACAAAATTCTAAAATCATTACCATTTAATAAATTATTTTTAGATGAACAATTGATGAGCATGGAAGTACTGGCATGATATGTTGATATGCAGGTTAACTTTTAGAGCATTAGACTAAGCAAGACAAAGAGATTTTTAATGTGTGGGGTATCGATTTTGTAGGACCCTTTCCTCTTTCTTTTGGCCATCAATAATATCGGTTGTTGTGGACTACGTACCCAAGTGGGTAGAAGCAATTCTATATAGAACCGATGATCACAATGTGGTGATGGAATTTTTAAAAAGTAACATTGTTTTATGTTTAGATTCACTCGGGCAATAATCAAGGAAGATGTTACCGATTTTGCACTAAATCATTGAAAGCCCTATTGGCAAAGCATTCTATCACACATAAAATTGTTACCCCATATCATCCACAAACTAATGGCCACATTGACATCTCCAATTAAGAAATAAAGAACATATTAGAAGGACAATGAAACCAGACAGAAAAGATTAGTCATTGAGGCTAGATGATGTATTATAAGCATGTCAAACAACATTCAAGACACTTATTGGGATGTCTCCTTATACACTAGTGTATGAAAAAGCTTGTCACGTACCAGTAGAACTCGAACATCATGCATATTGGGCCATCAAGAAATTCAACTTTGATATTGAATAGGCTGGGTTGGAGAGAAGATTACAATTGGTAGAACTTGAAGAGATTCGTAATGATGCATATGAAAATGACAAGAATTACAAGCAATAGATGAAAGTCTTTTATAACAAGCATATCATGAGGAAATATTTTTGCACCAACTCAGAAAGTGCTTTTATACGATTCTCACTTGCATTTATTCCTAGGTAGATTATGCTTTCGATAGTCTAGTACATTTATTATTCGTACTATTGTTTTATATGGGGCCATTAAAATTAAGGATCCAAAGAATGGTGTCACTTTTAAAGTTAATGATTAAATATTAAAGACATATTTAAAGTAACAACTACATGAAGAAAACATCTTGATTAAGTTTTTTCTTTCGATGATTTAACTTTTTTTCATTGAAATTATTTGATTGCTTCTTACTTAATTGCATTTATTTAACAATTGTATTTTTTTTATCACTTGTATTATACATCATGAGTACCTCAGTAAGACAAATCCTCTTTAACCTCCTTAATGAACTTCTACGAGTGAACTGTCACTTAAGCGACTTGCTTCAAATTTGTAAATCACATCTTGTTTGGAATCTATATAGTCTCAGGATAGCTTGGATAAAGAGTCATTGGATCATATTCTTTCGATTCTTGAAACACATAAAAAAAGATACATACAATGTGTAATTTCCTAGTTACGGCCATTATTCCAGAACGAACATGCACGACATAGTCTCTGGAATCTGACTATAAACGGCTATGTTTGCTATTTTATAAGGAAACTAGATTGGAAGCCTACCCTCAACCCATGAAGGGAGTTCAAGTTGTTTTTGGACGTAAATACAGAGGAAAATGTGAGCCACAGTCACAATTACCAGTACATATCATTTTGTTTTACTGTTCTTTTATCATTTGCACTATTACTTTTAGTGGTGTGATTTTATCTTTCCTTTATGTTTGCTTGCTTTACTGTTTGCTTTTGATTCTTGAACCACAAACTTCACGTGTCATTTGACAAACACACCACCCCATTTACAACTGAGTATAAATATGTCTGTCACCAAGATCTTTAAATACGAGCTTTTTTTTTTAAACACTCACAAATTGTTTTTGAAATTGTCTCAAAGACAGGCAGCTTTAAATAGACAAGTCAAGAACTTTGTGTGCTTTCTAGCTTTAGTTATGGAAAATTCAAAGAGTTTACTTAAGTAGCTATATATCGTCGTCAAGAACTAACAGAGAGAAAAATGCACCTAGTCTGTGGAGGAGGTGAATGAGGGTTTTCAAGACTTGTCTCAGAAGCTACTTATACTAAAAAAAGCCAAGTGCTTGGTATCTTCCCAAAAGCCCTAAAATCTCTATGATGTCTACCCGGCTAATGAATTAGAGAAGAGCTAGTCATCTCAGGTATGTAAGAAAGAATATCTGAGATGTTAAACCATATGGACACTTTCATTTTCTTACTAGGAGATCTTGTAACTCTAAAGGCACTGGTTACATTCATATCTTCGACCCATTTGAACATTTATTAAAAATCCATCGATTTGTTAAATATTAATACCTTTTATGATGGCTTGATAGCATTTCTTAATCATGCAATTAAGAATCATTTCATTTTATTCACTGTGAAAAAGCTCTTTATTTGTGCTCCTACTACTAATGAGTTACTTGACTTTTATAAGTTTACAAACCAGAGTCAGATCCCAAGATCTTTGCATGGGATTAATCAACTAATGATGATAACAGTAGTAGTAGTAAGAAGTGAAAATTAAATTTAACCCTATATTTGTGAATATTTTCTTATGTTGCAGCATTAAGGTGATATCTTCTAAACTCTACTTCTTTTCTTTTAGACATTAAGGACAATGTCTCATTTAAATATCTGGACAGAAATACTTTTCTTTTAGACATCATTGATAGTTATGGAATAATTAATAATTGTGTTGTACTTTTATTAACATTTTCTAAATTTTTTAGTTGAAGATGGCCGGGTATAGAGTTTAGTTACTCTAGAAATGCATCATCCTAATCTTCTAATTTAGTCACTCTAAAAAAAAATCTAACGTCTTCTTATTCTTTGTCATCTTCTTTTAAGTTTCTGCATCTAGTTTTGGTGTGGTCTCTCTAACTTCTTCTTTTATTACTTCTGTTTTTTTTTTATCTTTTTTATCTTTTTTGCCTTTTTGTATGAATATTTTTAGATTATGAAACATTGAAGACAATGTTTAGAATAGATTTTGGGGTGTGGAGTCTTAAAAAGAATATGTGATCTTTTGACATTGGATGAAATGATGACTTTTAAATTTTGGTATTTATATTATTTTTTTCTTTGAATTATGTTACGCCATGTTTACCACTTTGCATGTTGAAATTTGTGACAAGTGTGAATTGAGAGATTTGATGATTGTTGTGCAAATTTTATTGAACTAGCAAGTGTATGAATCTATTGTAGAATAAATTAATGATTGAGTGTCAATCTCACGAGTAGGTGAATTTTAATTGTGTGTAGAGTTAATTTTCATAAGTTGATGATTGGATTTGTGGTGGAAGTGATTTAAATTATCCTAAAATTCAAATTAAAATAGCGGGAATAAATTGAAGTGAAAATCTATTATTTCTAAGGTATTTAGTTATGTATCAACATGCACCATGGGCTAAATATTCCTTATTAATGCCAATTAAATCATGATGAGAGTTTCCACTCCTCATGAACCACACTCTAATCAATATGGTGCTAAGGGCTTATCGTGCAAAATAATAATAGCCTTGTACTAGGGAGTCGGTTAAACCAGTGCGGTATCTAGACAAGATTATTACTATTTGTCGACGAAAAGTCAAAACATCCATTATAATTAGAGGGGAAGAGAAAGTAAATTTACCAAATAAATCACATGGCACATGTTGAGAATTCACCTTCAACCCAAACTTGAAAGAAAATTAGCTACTCATAATTGAACTAGGGGCAAAATGAAATTTTATTAAAATACATAGAAAATACAAGATGGAGAAGGAATTACAGAAAATTGAACTAAAAAATGAATTCAGGGATCTCAAATTAGGGGGGAGCCTCTTTTTTGTAGATACATTGAGTAAATTATGGCCATCAGATTAAAAACAATTTGGACGCTCAGGATTGTGCCACGTCATCGGTCAACAATACGCGGTTTGACCACGCGATTTGAATAGTGAAGCGGTATGAACAATGAGGCGGCTTGAATAGTGAAGCGGTTTGGTTGAAAATAATTCTGTGTATATGCATGTGCCGTACGCACGATTGTTGATCCACTAACATGCTGCCACGTCACCGATCAACAGTACATAAGAATTTTCGTCTAATAGGATCGTGACACCTCATCGATCAAAGCCACATCATCAGTTAATGCCACGTCATCATTCCGTATATGTGAACAGTGTCGTGAATAGTAACATAGACAGTACCGTACATGTGAACAGTGATATTTTTTCCTTTTATGCTCCTCCTAAGGTTTTCGACTGTCCTGAGTTCAAAAGTGATGTCCGTTTTGCTGTCCGATCTCTCGTTCATTGTGAAATGACCATGATGCCCCTAAAATACATAAAATACTTAATTAAAATAAAACACACATAATTAAATCACAAGAGACTTAAATACATAAAAGTAAGGGTGTTAGTAAAACTTGAAATGTAAAGTAATGAGTTTCTCCTTTATAAATATACATTTTCTAACACTCAACACACCCCCCCAACCAGCTTATTGCTAGTCCCTAGCAATTAAAGCGAAAACAAAATTTAAACCCAAAATGATTTTTAAAAAAAAACACTCGTGCTTATTCAATCAGACTAATGATAGCAATCAAATAAAAGTATAAGCATTATCTCCAGTCTAAAAAAATATCACTCCGAAATCAACCATCCACATGCATCAGTCCAGCAGACTTTGTCATAGCTATAGTAAAAAAGGCACTTTCAAGAATGACATGTCAAACCCCAAAATCTCACTAGAAGTAATGACACTCTTACAAGGAAATGAAACCCAAAAAAATAGTCACTCCAATGAATGTTAAATTTGAGAAAAAATAATAAAGAAGTAATATCACATGCTCTCACCAAGATGAAAGAAATATACCCATAGCTTAGAAATAATATGATCTTAAGTCAAACAAAAATACTAGTCAACCTAATTTATTTATTTATTTTTTTTATGCGCCTCTACATCTTTTTAACCCATATAACTAGTTTCTACTTCAGACTATAAATCTCTAAAATCAAGAAGGACTTTTATTAGAACGTAATGTAGGCTAGGAACATGGCTAACAAAAGAGGGGAAATAAGGAAAACAAAGTATATGTTTGAGAAAAAGTAGAGATCTTTTGGAAATTACAAGGCGCATTTGCTTATTAATTATTATTGTTTTTTTTCTTTTTTCTCTTTTTTTTTGAAATAATTTTTTTTATATGGCACAACTTTATTGAACAAGATAATTATTTATATTTTTCTCAAACATAAATAGGTGATGGAACTTGTAAGACATTGGGTAATACTCTAAATCGGAGTGGGTCAAGAAGATAAGTTGACAAACAAAAGTTTTTTTTTTTAAGGCTCAAAAGGGTTAACTATGGATATTTCACAAAAGAGATAAATAGAAAGGCTCAAACGGGTCAAAGATGACTTTTCCATAGTCTTTTAGGGCTCTAAATAATCTTTCATATCTACTAGTTAGATGGACCTTCAGATGTAGTAACACAATTTTTTTCTTTTCTTTATATTTTTTTATCTTACAAATTTTTTTTCATTCCTTCAAGCAACTCAAATGTAAAATGACAATTTTCTCCTTTATAAATATACATTTTTTAACACTCAACAATGATTGAAATTGATTGAGCTACTTGAAGGAATGTATATGTTATAGTAAATTCCAAGTGTGTTTTTGGGCCTATTAGTCTTAAAGAGTAACCTTGTTTGCCTACACAAATTAGCAATTATTATTTCTTTTACAAGATCTCTATTTTTTTTAATCAACCAATTAAGAAAAATTTGCATTGCTTCATCTGAAAATCCATTGAACTAGTAGATATAAAAGACTATTTATAACACTAAAAAATGATAGAAATATCCATAGTTACTCCTTTTGAGCATATAAAAAAATTAAAAAATAAATATTCTTTATTAACTGATCATCTTATACCACTTCAATTTAAAGTATTACCTTATGTTTTATGTTTTTCATCATCTATTCATGTTTGAGAATAATATAGATGATTTTTCAAAAAAAGGGGGCATTACAAATAATAATAATAATAATAATAATAATAATAATAATAATAATAATAAAACAGAGAAATAATAAAATAGGTAAATAAATGAAAAAGTGAAAAATGCCTTGTAATTTCCAAACGATCTTTATTTCTTCTCAAATATATATTTTGTTTTTCCTATTATGCTTTGTTTATTAGCCATGTCCCTAATCTATTTTACATCCTAGTAGAAGTCCTTGATTTTAGGGAAGTATAGTCTAAGCAGAAGTTGGTAATACTAAATGATGTGATGATGCATAAAACTAAATACCAATAATATTATTGGTTGATTAGTAATTTGTTTGACTTGAGATCATATTCTTTTCTAAGCTATAAACATTATTCCTACATCTTGGTGAGAGTTTGTGATATTGTTTCTCTATTATTTTCTCTCAATCTACCATTTTTTGGAGTGACTGTTTTTATTGGGTCTATGTTCTTTTGAGAATGTCATTCTTCTCCATAAAAATTTTGAGGTTTAACATGTCATTCTTGAAAGTGACTTGATTAATTTAGCTTTGATAATTGATCATTTTGCATAAGTTTACCGTACTAATTTATGTGAACTGTTGATTTGAGAGTGGCTTTTCAAAGCCAGAGATAATGTCTATACGTTTATTTGATTGTTGCCATTAATCTGATTAAATACATAAAGACAATTGCCCAAAAAAAAATCATTTTAGTTTGAATTTTACTAGATATTATCACTTAATTTGCTAAGGACTAGCTGTAAGCTTGTTAGGGGATGTGTTGAGTGTTGGAGAATATATATTTATAAAGGGTAAAATCATTATTTTGCACTCTTAAGTCTCACAAACATTTCATTTTTATGTAATTAAGTCTTTTAAATTTTGATTGTCTGTGTTTTTTTATTCCTTGAGTATTTATGTATTTCGAGGAAATTTTGGTCATTTCATTGACGAGAAATCAGACAGCAAAATAGATAGCATTTTTTAGCTCAAAATAGATAAAAACCTTAGGAAAGGAATAAAGGATAAAATTGTAATTTAAGATTTTGGTGGGGCTAGGTGATGTGGCATCAATTGATGACATGGCAGCATTTTATTGCGTTAACTGATAATGTGATAGCATTCTATTAGACCAAAAAATGAGCTTACAATACATGCAATACATTGAATCAATGATAGTTGACTTTTCCATTAACCAATGATGTGGTAGCATATTATTGGACCAAAAAACGTGCATACATTACATGTAATTCACTGAATCACAATCATGATGACATGCTCCAGCCAATAAGAACTTGCCACGTGGCACAATCTTAGGCACCGAGTTGTTTTCATCTGATGACCAGATTGTTCGTTGTATTTATAAATAAGGGATTTTCCCATAATTCGACAGCTCTGAATCAAAATTTCAACTCCATTTTCTGTAATTCTCTCTCTCTTGTATTTTCTACTTTAACAAAATTATCATTTTACCCCTAGTTCAATTATGTGTAACTAATTTAATTTCAAGTTTGGGTTGAAGGTGAAACCTCAATATGATCTATAAGCTTAATTTGGTAAGTTTATTGACCCTCTTTCTATGATTTATATAGACTATTTAGACCCATTGCTGACAAACAATAATAATCTCGTCTAGATTTTGCTTGGTATGCCACCTCCCTAGTGCAAGATCATTACTATTTGGCACGATGAGCACTTTACACTATATTTATTAGCAAGAAACTCACCTCTAGTATTAGTGGTTTGTTTTAACTCAGTGTTTATAGAGAATGCATCTAAGTCATTTAGTGGACGGTTTTGCCACATTGTCAACAGTAGGATTATTATCACCTAGCATAATGTGTACTTGACACTACATTTAACAAAAAAAAAACAATCTCCTAGTACAATGAGTGCTTGATATCATATTTACCATAATGAGGATTATGAAGAATAGAAATACCCCCTCATAAATTAATTTGAACTAAAAATGAATACTAAACTCATAGTGAACTATGAAGTATGAATCCAAAGACTCAAGTGTTTCATTTGAATTATTTCATCTTTAATTTATTCATACTTCTTTTTTATTTAAATCTCAATACTGCTTAGAAATCACATCCAACCAATTTACATATATACTTGGAAAATTAACCTTACACATAATTAAATCTACCTCCTCGTGGGATTGACACTCGTCACCATTAATCTATTCTAAAATAGATTCATGTGCTTGAAAGTATAATAAAATTACACAAAAGGGATGCGGGTAGTTTTGGTATTGAGAAAAAATCCACTGGATACCTGCACTGGTATCCACCAACCCACATTCTTTATTTTAATTATTTATAATTTTTATTTTCATCATAAAAAATTTAATCATAAACATATGTCATTTAAAGTTCTTAATTCCTAAACTTAACCCATAGGTATAAAAAGTTTTTAACAACTAGAAATTTTATAATTTTCAAGCTTAATATTACAGATATTTTATTTTAATTAATTGATTTTGTTTGTTTTACTTTAATGACTCGAACCTAACAATTTACTTACTAAATTTGGGTTTTTATTTGTTTAATTAATTGTCGACAATAGTTTAACAAAATTTACTTGTTGATATTATTGATAATACTTGCATATTATGATGATTTGCCTACAATAAAAATATTTGGTGTATCTACTTTAACAAAATTTACTTGTTGATATTTTTAATTTCTTATCTACATTAATAAATCTAAAACCAAGTATGCGAATTTTTAGGCTATTATTATAACTTTATAGTTTCAATTATACAATTTAATTTTTTATACATTATTAAATATATTTTTCTAATATTTGTAGAATTATACAGTTTAGTTTTTATGCATTTTAAAAGTATTTTTTTAATGTATGTAATCTTAAATGACAAGACCCACAGAAAATTTGTTATGAGTTGCGGGTGGGTTTTGGTAATTATTAAAACCCGCAGTAAATAGGTTCGTTGAAAAAGAAAAAAACCGTGCGGGTTGCTAGCAAGGTTGGTAATTTAAATTTTTTGCAGGTGCTTGTTTGATTTTGGCAAATTTGTAGTGGATGATGCCCATTGTCATCACTAGAGAAGATCTCAAGTCCTAAATCTAAAGAATTTTATTGTACTCGCGCTTTTTGGCTTTTTGAATTTATGCCAATCTAAGATTATTGAACTTAAATTTGGTTGTTGTACTTGGGGGGAAACTCATAATACACTATATTATATTACATTAAAATACTTTTCTTATATAAATTCATGTTTGACTGTAATTTTTAGTTGCGTTGCACTGTATTAAAAAGATGTCTAATACAACAAAAGGAGCATAAAATAAGGGTGGGGCTATTTGCACTCTAAATATTTCTTTGGACACTCTATTGTTTTACACACTCATACACTAATTATAAAAGATTAAGTTTTACTTTGTACACTCTTTAAAATTTCAATACACTAATTTTAAATAAAGAGATTTAACATGTACTTACAACAATATAATTAAGCCAAGTTGTAAACAAATTATTTAATATAATTTTAGTTATTAAATTTTTAGTCATTTATGTTCAATATTGAATTTCACACCTAAAATAACTTGCAATGAGAACACAATAAAAAAATTATATTCCATAGATACTACCAAAAACAAAAAGAAAAGAAAAGAAAGAAGTCGTAGAGATGAAGAAGATGACAAGAAGGGACAAAGCAAAAAAAAAGAGAAGAGGAAGACGGGGATATGAAGTATATGAGAAAGGTAAAAACCAAAACAAAGTTTGTTTGCAGCACTTATTTATTTTATTTTTAAAAAATAAAATATATCACACATACTGTGTAATTAATTTCCTTATTATTCATCTAAATATTAATTAAGATATTGAAAAAAAAAGTGTTAGGGTTTAAACTATCACAATTAAAAATGAATAATGAGTGTGTTATATGTGTGTTCAAAACAATTATATAATATTAACTTATAATAAATTATTTTTAATAGTAATTCATATTATGCGTATTTTGTAATATATATTTTTATTAAAATTAGAGTGTTCAAAGTAATTTTATGAGTGCAAATAGTCTCACCCACAAAATAATCCTATGGGGAGTAGGGTTTAGGCTATATTACCTTAAAATGCTATTCATATTTAAAATTTAATCATTTTATTTTATTATTCAATAAATTTAAATTTATCAAATACTAATTTATATTAATATTTAATAAAATATAATTCAAATAATATAAAAATATAGAATATCAATAAACCTAAATATTCAATAAATAAATGTTAGCAAATTATTTTACTTTTATCACATAAAATCATTTTAATTATTTTTCTTTAAATGTAAAAAAAGTAGTTTAATAAATTAAGCATTTATTATTTACTAAAATAAAAAATTTGAAAATAAATTTAAATTAAACAATTATATTCGACATTAAAAAATAAAAATCAATTTATAATAAAATTAAAATATTATATTGTATTGTATTGTATATTTTATTTTATTTATATTTATTATATTAGAATATTATATAAATAATATTAATAATTATTTTTATTTTATAAAAACTATTATAAAAAATAATTATTTAATGATTACTTTAAATAATGAAGAATATATTACTAAAATATTAATAAATTTAAATAATACCAATCTAATGTTAATATTGATATAAAATAATACTACAAAATAGTATTATGTCTAATATAGTTCATAGTATACCGAACATTGTATTTTATTACAATTTAATGCAATATACCCTAATGGAATGCACTATAGTAGAAGACGGCTAATACAATGTATTGTAATATAATGTGTCAAACACACTCTTGGATGATTATAATGTATTGTGTTTGCTGTCTTTACTCTTCATTTCTTTGCTTGAATGCATTAATGCTTGATCCCCATAGTTCGTATGCCAATTCGAACTTCAATAAGTATTTATACAAAAAAGAAAAAAAAATGACCTCAATAAAGCCAAAATTTATTCACATTGGATCAAAAACTTTATTCACATTGGACCTCAATGAGGTCAGAATTGATAACCTCGACCTCTATAAGATTGGATCAAATAATTTATTAAATTGGACCTTAATAAAGACAAAATTGACAACCTCAATCTCAATAAAATCAAATTAAATAATTTATTCTGGTTGGACCTCAACAAGACCAAAATTGATGATCTTGATTTCAATAAAACTAGAACAAACAATTTATCAAAATTGGACCTCAATATGGCCAAAATTGATGACCCTGATTTCAATAAAATCAAATTAAATAATTTATTCACATTGAACCACGACAACCACAAAACTGACAACCTCGAACTAAATAATACCGAATAAATAATTTATCAGTATTTGACCTTAGTAAGGCCAAAATTCATGACCTTAATCTCCACGATCACTTATCAAACAATTTATTCATATGGGATCAGGAAAAAATTAAGGACCTCGCTCTCAATAAGATCAATAAAATATTTTATCAATAATTGATATTAATAAGGCCAAAATTGAGGATCACGATCTCAATAAGATCATATCAAATAATTTATTCACATTAGACATCAATAAGGTCGAAAATTAGGGGTAGGCAAATTTGGGTTTAGATTTAGGTTCAGATTAACCCAATTCGGTTTTGAGTAAATCGGGTTAGATACCAAAGTAATCCAAACTTGTAATCCGATTTAATCCAAACTATGTTTGAATTGGACCGAATCAAATAAAAAATTTGTGTCATAGAAGGTTTGCGCATGCATTGGTTTCTTCAGATTTTCAATCCAATTGGGTTGCCCAAAATCTAACTCGATCATGTTGGAGTCTTTATCTGTATCCAATTCAAACCTAAATTCTTCAGATTAGATCAAGTCTGAATGGGTTATTTGCCCACCCTAGCCAAAGTTGCCAATCTTGATCTTAATAAGATCAAATTAAAAAAATGTATTCACATTGGACCTCAATAAGGAAATAGTGTAAAAAAATCACACTTAAAATTCAATAAATAAAGGCTACCAGAACGAAAATGCCAAATGATATTAACAATGGAGATACTCAAACCTAACGCCAAATGGTGGAGGAAGTGCATGATGAAGTGGATAGGATGTTAAGAGGAGAGATTAAATGGCAAATGACAAAATTTGAAGAAATGATCAAGAGGTTGGTTGATGCCTAAGTTAAAATGACTTAGGATTGAAGGGTTGAGCCAAGGAATAGTAAAACACAAAAGAGAGAAGAGCATCATGGTGAATGGTAGAGAGAACCAAGGCTAACCTAAACTTAAGTATGACAAAAGAACAAAAATGCTGGAGACTAAATAAGTTGAAGTTCAATGAGGTGACCCGAATTCAGTGCCTGAATTATCTACAAAGATGCAATATTTTCTCTAAACTCTAAAAAGCAAGCCCAAGATGGTACCTGAGTCTAAAGAAGGGAAGCATAGGAAGTTTTAAAGAGTTGTGTGAGTTCTTTGTTATGAATTTCAAAGGTTCATGCATACCTAAGCAGGATACAAGCAGGCTGAAAAACTTGGTCTAAGGCAAGTTTGATAAGCTTTGTGACTAGGTATTATAAGGAGATTACCAACCTGGAGGCCTTTGACCACCTAGATGCCCTGAAGGATTAAAGAAAAGGTTGAGAATCAATCGTTTATAGAATAGTTTGTACATTAAGGCTATTGTAACATATGTTGAGGCATACGATTAGGCAAAATTGGATATGAAAATTGAAGATACAGAGGAAGAGTAAAAGAGAATGGGGCCAATAAGAAAGGGAGAGCCAAGAAAAGGAGGAGATAACCTAAGTCAAACCTTTCTGATTACTAATTGGTAAATATGTCATTATTTATAAGTGTATGCATCGCACTGAAATGACATAATGTGGAATGACTGAGTTAAATTGAAAATTTTGAAATGAATATGACTTTTTTTATTATTTTTGAAAATGAAATGAATATGATTTCATTGAATTATAATTGTATAAAGCAAGAACGTAAAAGAGATAAATGAAACATTTGTTTTCCCTTGTGGCATGGTAAGACCAGCCGTAAATATATTTTTCTCACCTAAGTTGGAGTAATAATAATATTAAGTAAGCCGATAAGAGTTAGGCTTATTTATTATATTTATGAAGTCTAAAATTTCTTTAATTTCATAATTTTTTTCGATTTTATTATTTTATTATTTTAACTTATATTTGATTTTCATTAATTTATATCTTAATAGGAAAAGTAAACTTTTATAACTTTTATCTAGATGGGAAATGTTTGAATGAAAAGTAAATACTATATCCCACAAATACCACTTTGACATATACTTATTTTCTAAACTATAAAAACTAATTCCTTTATTCATTTTGACTTAATAAGAACTTAAATGTCAAATAATCATGTTTAAAATATTTTTTATTTATAAAAATAAACAAGATTCCGCTTATAATCATATCTCAAATAAAAAAAATAAACATATTATTTAGATGATTGTATTCAAACTCATTCAAATTTCAATCGTATTTAGACTTATTCAAATTTCAGATAAGAAAAATACTACCTTATTAATCAGTGGGCAAAATTTCTCATCTGATTCAAACCTTCCAAGAAAAAAAAATTGAAAAGGAAAGTAAGTTTTTTTTTTTTAATTTGAAGCATAATTATTCTAAAATTTATATACCAAATGAGGTGTTATATAACATATTGTTTAGATGTTATAAAAGAAAATCATTTATGAGTGTTATAAACTCGTTTTATTAATGATGATAAAAAACAGTTATCATCATAGATCAAATAATCCATTGGACTAAAATTTCTAAGCAAGCCAGAAAGAGTTGATGTCTAACAGGTGAAATTTATCATTTCATTCAAATTTTCATGAAAAATTAAATTGGACAGAAAATACTTTTTTTTTTTTACTTTGAGTTATAACTACTCTAGAATCTATATGGTAATTAGGGTTGGCAAAAAAGCTCGGGCCGGCACAAGCCCACCCGGGCCCAGCCCAGACCCGTGGGTTTAGGCCCGGCCCTCACCCATGAGGGCGTGGACAAGGGCCCAAGAAAAAATGTCCAGACAAAGCCCAAGTCCACTACTTTTTTAAAAAATAATTTTATAAATTAGAATAATATAATTAAAATTGAAAAGTAATTTAAAAATTAAAAAAAAAAACTTAAATTTTTAACTTATAAATCAATTATGATTCAAAAAAACTAAAATTATTATACTAAATTCTCTCTTTTGTGTCAATTAATTAAGAGAGCGTTTGAATTAGAAAATCCAGTATTAAAGAAAATTAAAGTTATGAGTTTTTATTTGCTTTATTTATTATTTTAATTTGAAATATTGATTTTCTTTAATTTATCTATGATTGTAATAACTTGTTGATCATTAATTTATTTCAAATTTACAATAATTTAAAATTTTAAAATAAATAAATTAAGCTCAAGCCCGGCCCGAGCCTGGCCCAGGCACGTACACTTAGCTGACAGAGGGACTGGACATGGGCTTGAAAAAGCCCGGCCCAGGCCCGCTGTTTGCCATCCCTAATGGTAATGTAATAATAGGCAGTTTCATTCGTTTATTAGAATTGTGAAATTATTTTACTGATGACGATATAAAAAATTAACAATTGTCAAACACACAATAATTATTCATCAGTGACATGTTATTTTGAAGGACAAAATTATGGTGCAACTGTGGTACCATACCACAGCTGCACCTAGCCATTAGATCTAGCTGCACACATGTGCTATAGCTGAATTCAATAGTTAGGTGCAGCTGTGGTATGGTACCACAGTTGCACTATAGCTAGACCCTATTTTGAAATGCTAACTTTATTTAACCAAGGTCAAGCATATCACATTACTCAAATTTAAAGTGAAAAATAGGCCCCAAGTCCCCTACGGAGATTCAAGGTCGTGATTGGTATTATTTGAATAAAATACTAGCAATCAGCATAGCTTAGAACATGAGATTTGGGTAATTTAAAATACTAGCAATCCCATAAGTTAAATTTATAACTTTAAAAAATAACTTAATTTTTCATCAATCTTAATTTTTCATAGTTGGATCCATTCAATCCTACGTTAAGGTTTAAAGTTAAAAAAAAAAAAAACAGCCGTTGGAACATTTTCCCTCATGTTCATTATTTCGTAATTTTCATTTAAATAGATATTTATTTTTAAGTTAAAAAAGAAAATTCAAATTGTTTTGAAAAAGAAATTAAAAAAAAGATTATAATTATTTGGAAAAAAATTAATTAACAAATACATTTTAGAATTTATTCAACTTTTGTACCCTTTATGAACCTTAAAAGGCTTGTAGATTTCTTTTTCTCAATCCCTTTTCAAAATTGAGGTTCCCAATGAGCTCCTAGGCTTTGAAAATGGAACTTGTAAATTGCAATTGTCATTCTCAGGGGTCAGAATTGAATTGAGGAAATATAAAATCAATTTTGTTTCTTCCTTATCCAGAGAAGCTTAGGCTTACTAATAAAATTAATGCCATCTTCGTGTGAATATGAGCTTGACCTGCTCAACCAAGATTCAGATACTTAAGAATCTCTTCAGTTCTGCCAAAATTCATAATTAATTGAGTAGTAGTCAATACATTGTACAAATGTTTCTATTTTATATCATTTTAGAGATAAAAGTGCCCGTCGATTAAATCCTTATGTTAATTTTGGAAGAAAAAAAATAAAATGCAATTATTACTTTTAAGCAACAAAAAGCATAAAAAAACCTCCCAAGTTCCAAACCTTGATTTTGTTCTCAGTAGTAATTGGTTAGAATTTAATCTTATTTTTATTCTTATAAGTATGTATGCTGAAAGCTCTTAATCTCTCATTCAAGTACTCACCCATTTGAGTTTTTGTCTTTCTTCTACAGTGCTTTTTTCTCTGAAAAAGGTGTTTGAATGAAAGTTGCTTTAAGCCATCATGGCTTAACTTTCGTCACCCCAAGATTGGGTGTTTTTTCTTCTTCTTTTTTGATTCTCGCCTCCTTTTAGCCTTTATCTCTTTTCTTTTTAATCTTTCTCTATCTCTTTTCTTTTTAATCTTCTTTTACGAATACCATCTAGAAACCACAAGGGTCAAGCAAATTAGTAAATGGCAACTCTAGTTAAGCAACTTTAAAGTTGGCTTATCTCTAATCTTCAGAATGAATACAGAAGAACTAATCAGGAAATGTCAAGCAATTGCATTAAAAGAGAAAGAAGAGGATGTCGTAACTTTCATGGGAAGGATGAAGACAAAAGGGGAGCAAACTGCTGCAAATAGTTTGGTGGGAAAAATCCTTCACACACGAGGGGTCAACAAGGAAGGGTTAAAGGCAGCTATGCAACTAGCTTGGAGAACAGTTAAAGAAATCAAGGTAGAAAGCATGGGTGATAATGTCTTTCTATTCAGGTTTGGCTCAGAGGAAGAGAAAAAAAAAATACTGATGGGAGGACCATGGCACTTCGATCATGCACTGCTAGTATTAAGAGAGCCAAATGGGGTGGGTAATATAAAGGAACAAACATGCATGTTCACATCATTTTGGGTTCAGATCCACAATCTACCCATCATGTGCATGAACAAGGAAGCTATCACAGAGGTTGGGAAAAAGATTGGCAAGGTAGAGGAAATTGACACGGATGAGGCAGGGGAGTGCATTGGCCAGTTTGCTCGAGTTAGAATCTCCATAAATGTTACACAACCTTTGAAGAAGGTAGTTTTTGTGCAAGTAGATGGGACCAAAATTCCAATGCCGGTCTATACGAAAAATTACCAGATTTTTGCTTTAGCTGTGCTCACATCGGCCACCAATACAAGAAGTGTTTGAAGTACAAGGGTCAATCTAAAGAGGAGCTTCCTTATGGAGGCTGGATGAGAGCAATGACACAATCGGAAAGAATAAAACTAAATCGAACGAGGGAGAAAGGCTTTCAAGAACAAGTCAATACTAAAGATAGTAATGCAGTAGTCAATGTCCCAAAACCAACTCAGAACCAACTGAATCCGATTGAATCTAAAAAACTACAGTCAAGCACCATGGTAACTGAGAAGGGAAATAAAGGAGCATCAGAAGCCACAAATCAAAAGCTTGACATTGCAAACGAATCAATCCAGCTGGCTAAGGACCCAAATGGAAAGTTACCAGTGGAAAGTCAAATCATGGGCAATGTAAGCAGTAAGGTGCAAAGTAAGGAAAATGGCAGTGATAGCAGCACTAAAACCAAGAGCCCTCTGGCGGGAAGTGCAAACAGGCGGAAAAAAATCATGAAAAAGAATAGCTCAAATATTTTAGAAGAGTACCAGTCAACGTCAGACGGAGAAGGAGTGGACAATGGGCCAAACAAAGTCAAATCTCGGCCCAAAATCAAAAAGTGGAAAAGCAAGCAAGATCTTCAGGAGGTGAAAGTGGAAACACGTTTGGGCAGATAGGAACAAAAAGACCAAATAGTGAGCTGACATGGCCTAGCCCGGATAGCAAACACATTAAAACTTTAAGCCCTTTGAAACAACCACACAGGAGGAACTTCCTCGGCTCTCCCAAAGCAAAGCTTCAGCTAAAGTTAATTGATACAGAGCATGATGCAGTGGTGGGATTGGAACATATGGAGGAGGACATATCGGCGGGAGCTGGGAGCCAGCCCCGCTGCCAATCATGAAGGTCCTAAGCTGGAACGTTCGAGGTCTGGGGAAGCCTCGAACGCGCCAAGCCATAAAGAAAGTTCTCCACTTGCATAAGCCAGAGATCTTTTGTTGCTGCGAAACTAAAATGCTGGCTAAGCAGGTTTATGTAGAAGGCAGAAATTTTAACTTCGAGTACTGTTTTGCGGTGGACAGAGATGGAATGGGATGAGGTCTAGCTTTGTTTTGGAATGCTAAAGACAAGGTTGAAATAAAGTCATTTAGTAAGCATCACATTGACGCCTTGATTCACAACGACAGTGGAAAAGTGTGGAGGTGCACGGGGGTATATGGCCACCCTGAAACTTCTCAAAGACACCACACCTGGACGCTTTTGAAAAGGCTGGCAGGTACTTTTTCTCTTCTTTAGTGCTGTTTTGGAGATTTTAATGAAGTCTTGTATTTGCATGAGAAATCGAGGGGGAGGGATGGAAACCCGAACTTGGTAGCTAGCTTTAGATAAGCAGTTGAGGCATGTAATTTGATGGATGTTGGCTATAGTGAATACAAGTATACATGGTCAAATAGGAGATACGATTCCCAATTCATTAAGGAAAGGCTTGATCAAGTTCTTTGTAGCAAAAATTGGACTGACACCTTTCAAGACTCAGCAGAGGCAAGCTTAGTGAACTGGGTTTCAGATCACTGCCCAATTCTAATGGAGGTGAAAGAAAGAGATAAGGCCACGAAGTACGAAAAGAAATCCTTTAGCCGAAATTACTACGAGAACATGTGGAGTTCTTACGAAGATTGCAAAAACATTGTTAACAAAGAATGGGCTGTGTTTGGAGGGAGATCGAAGGCAAATCCAGTGCAGCAATTCCAAAAGATAGCTAAAAGCTCCCTAGCCAACCTCAAAATTTGGAGCAACTCAGAATTCAAAGACCGGGAAAAGCAGCAAAATAAGCTAATCGAGCAGCTTAAGGTGGCTAAACAAAGCTCGGGCCATGCAATGGATGAGATGCAAATTAGGAAGCTGGAGAATCAAATTAGCAACATGCTAATGGATGAGGAGATATACTGGAAACAAAGATCAAGGGCAGAATGGCTAAAAGAGGGTGACAGAAACACCAAATTTTTTCATGCGAAGGCTTCAGCTCGTAGAAGGAAAAATAAAATCTGGGGAGTTGAAGACAATAATGGTCAATGCCTGAAGGACCAAGAAGATATCGACGGGGAGTTTAGTGAATTTTTTCAAGATCTTTTTATAACTTCCAATCCAAGCTATGTTCAGATTCAAGAAGCCGTATCAGGGCTGCAACCAAAGGTAACTTCAGAGATGAACCACCAGCTAGATGAGCCATTCACAACAGATGAGATAGTGGAAGCACTGACTCAGATGGGTCCAACAAAAGCCCCAGGTCCAGATGGATTGCCGGCTGCTTTTTTCCAAAAACATTGGCTATCAACCAGAGAGGGAGTTATAGCTACTTGCTTGCACATTCTCAATGACAAAGGTAACTTAGATTCTCTTAATCATACTCACATTGCCCTTGTGCCTAAGGTTGCCAAGCCCCGAAAAGTCACTGAATTTCGGCCAATAAGCTTACATTGTGTACAGAATCATAGCCAAGGTAATAGCAAATAGATTGAAACCAACCTTATCCCAAATCATCTCCCCCGACTCAGAGTGCATTTATTCCCAATAGACTCATTACAGACAATGTGATTATTGGTTATGAATGCCTTCACAAGATTAGGCATAGCAAAAGCAAAAGAAATGGTTTGGTGGCTCTTAAGCTAGACATAAGCAAGGCCTACGATAAAGTAGAATGGTATTTCCTGGAGCAAACTATGAGGAAGCTGGGGGTTTTCAAATCAGTGGATAAGCTTAATAATGAGGTGTATTACCACTGTTTCTTACTCAGTTATCATCAATGGAGTACCAAGAGGCTTGATTTTTCCTGAAAGAGGGCTTAGGCAAGGGTGCCCACTCTCCCCATACATGTTCCTTTTATGTGCTGAGGTCTTTTCCAACTTGTTGTCCCAGGCAGAAAGAAATTAGCAAATCAAGGGTTTGAGATTCGCAAAAGATGTTACTATCTCCCATCTCCTCTTTGCGGATGATAGTCTAATTTTCACAAGAGCTGCAGTGGCTGATTGCAAGCATCTAAAAGGTCTCTTCGATATTTATGCAAAGGCATCGGGGCAGATTTTTAACTTCAAAAAGTCATCTATGTTCTTCAGTGATAAAATTTCCGAGGGGCAGATTTCAGCGATCAAGAGTATTTTCAAGCTCAAAGTGGTTCCCAAGTATGAAAGATACTTAAGCCTCCCATCCATGATAGGCCGGAAGAAGATGAGTTTTTTCAAGGATGTCAAATTAAAGGTCTTAAGCAAAATTTCCAGCTAGCACCATAAAATGTTCTCTAGTGGAGGAAAGGAAGTTCTTATTAAAGCAATCGCTCAAGCCATCCCAGCATATGCCATGAGCGTTTTCAAACTTCCGAAGGGGCTTTGTGAAGACATCCAAAGAGCTATTGCCAAATTTTAGTGGGGTTTGAATCAAGATAAGCAAGCAATCCACTGGTCGAGATGAGAAAATTTAAGTTGTGCAAAGAGTAGAGGGGGGCTGGGATTCAGAGATTTCACAAGCTTCAATCAAGCAATGGTGGCTAAACAAGGTTGGAGGCTGCTTTAGTTTTCGGATTCCCTGGTATCCAAAGTGCTGCAAGCCAAATACTAAAGGAACTCCTCTTTTTTAAATGCAAAGGAAAGTTCTAATCCTTCTTTTATCTGGAAAAGCATCCTTTGGGGTAGGCAAGTCATAAAAAAAGGGATAAGATGGCGAATTGGGAATGGAAGCAATATTCGGGTGTACAAAGACAGCTGGCTGCCAAGACTGGATACTTTCAAACCGATATCCCCTCCAACATTGCCCATGGATACAACAGTGGTCGAGTTGATAACTGAGGACAACAATTAGAATGAAGCTAAACTAAAGCACCACTTTTTCGAGGAGGACACAGAAGCCATACTTAAAATTTCTCTTCCCCCAAGCCATAAAGAGGATTCCTTACTATGGCATTTTGACAAAAGAGGGGAATACACTGTAAAAAATGGCTACCAGTTGGCTCTCAAACTTAAATTTCCAAATCAGGCTTGCAGCTCAGCTAGCCCCCCCCCCCCCCCCCCAAGCCCCCTCCCCCCCAAAGATGGAATAATTTGTGGTCACTTAACTTGCCTGAAAAAATCAAAATCTTCATGTGGAGAGCATCTAAAAACCTTCTTCCAACAACTGAAAACTTGTGGAAAAGAAAATGTCTCCAAGATCTAATTTGTAAAAGGTGCTGCAGGAGTGTAGAAACCATTCACCATGCTCTGATGGAGTGTAAAGCAACAAAGAAGATCTGGACTCATGCTTCTCTCCAACACAATTTTCAGAATATTCCAAGCCAAAGCATCCTCAGCATCATCCAAGATATGCACTCCGACATGCGGAAGTCTGATTTCGAGCTTTTAATCTCACTATGCTGGGTGGCTTGGTATGCTCAAAACAAGTTTATTTTTGAAGGTAAGAAGATAGACCCAAGGCTCTCTGCAGCTAAGGCTGAAGCAGTGATTGATGCTTTCCAAAGAGCTAGGAAGCATGGAGCCACTCATATCCATAACATCAGCAAAGTACCGCAGCATAAGTGGAAGCCCCCTCCGAAGAATGTTTTCAAAGTTAACGTGGATGCAGCCATAAACAACAAGAGTCAAATGGCAGGCCTAAGAGCTGTTATTAGAGACTTAGAGAACAATTTTGTAGCTGCAGGAATCATGCAAACTGGTATGAAGGAGAGTGTCAGCTATGCAGAAGTTGAAGCCATTGAATGGGGTTTAAAGCTAGCTAGAAGGGCAGCTCTTTCCACTTTGATCATAGAGTCGGATTGTCTAGAAGTGGATGAGTTGGTAAACAACACAAAGAGCAACAAAACAGGACTATGGTGGATAATTGAAGAGATCCAGAACCAAAAAAGAAAGCTTTGTAATGTAATTGTCAATCATATCCCTAGAACCTGTAATGTTTGTGCTCATTCCCTAGTAGAGGTGGTAAAAATACCCGCCCAGTCCGGACCCGGACCGTACCCAGGCGTTGTGGGCCGGGTATTACCCGGCTTGGGTATGAAGCTGGGTCGGTCTTGGACATCACTTGATAAACCGGGAATCCGGATTTTATTAAAAAATATTATAAAATATATATTATTTTAAATATTTATATTTATTTGACTCATTTATTATACATATATAAAGTTTTAAACACTTAAAGTTTATATTTTCATGTTAAATTTTATTGAAATAAATTTAAAACTTATAAAATTATCAAAAAATAAAAAATATATATACATAAAATATTAAAAAATATAAAATTCGGATACCCGAATTAAAACCCAGCCCAGACCCGGACCCGGACCAGTTGCATCCGGGCAGGGTCCAGTCATTGCAATAACACAGATCCGACCCGAGTTTTGCCATCCCTATTACCTAGCAAAATTTGTTGTGGGAGCAAATACGCCTGCTGTCTGAGTAGACCATATCCCAGCAGAGGTGATGAATGTTCTGGTTTAGTGTTGTTTTAATGGAAATGTTTACTTTCTTCTCAAAAAAAAAAAAAAGTACTCACCCATTTGAAAACTTGAATGCAGGATGCAACAGACAATTAATTTCATGCATGCAGAGATATCGAAAAGACAATCGGATAGAATAAGGCAACAAGCTACTCGCTCCAAAAAGAGAAAATAAATAAAGATCTAACTCGCTGACGCTGAATTCATTTTTTTCCAGTTCTCTTGTTATATTAAGCTCTAAAATAATTGTTCTAGCCTATCGTAACAAAATGAGATAGGAACTTCTGCGGACCATTAAAGAATATTGCTAGTGTTCCTATGCTACAAGAAGTCAACTGCAATCTATACTTGAAAAGAGTAAAAACTGTTCTACAAGAGCTACTCTCTTCGATGAATTCAGTTTCTTCTTTAATGCCTTCTGGCTTCTGCTCGGAACTTCAATAAGTAGAGTTTAACCTATCAAGGTTAGTCAACATATAAATCAATTCAAATGTTGAGGTTGAAAAAAGAAGAAGATTATATGGTAACAAAAGACAACTAAGACGCAAGAGGTTATCTGGGAAGTAAATATACCTGTGAAATACAACGCAAAAATCAGAGAAATCATGACCAGGAATACAAATGGTTTCCCATCAACACCAGCTGAGGTTGACCTATAGACAACAACACTGAGCATTCAGAGAATTATCCCTACATGTAACAACTTATTTAATATTATATATAAAAAAGATATCCTGGGCTAGCAGCTTTGAATTCTGGGCTATTGTAAAATGTTTCTTGAGTTCAAGGAAAATCCCCAGAAAGATTCCATTTCTGTTTCATGTACCAACTGATGCTCAAAAGAGCAGCTGCATAAGAAACTAATATTTATTTCATAGAAAATTCAACAGTCATTGGTGTAGAGGACAACAATAGTGGTTATGGAAGCCATTCTTGGTTCACTAGAAACTTGATCCTTCCTAATTTGAAATGCCTTTCTCCTCTGGATGAGAGAAAAGGTGATAATTTAGACTGATAGCAAAATACCATGGTAGAAAAACAAATTAATGCCTACTTAGGGATATGCAAACACCACCTTAATTTCCAATTGCACAAATCCAGTAGAAAATAGAGAGAGAGTACAAGAAACCTACAATTAGCTGACTAAAAACACAAGGAGAACATGATAAGACAACATAAATAGAAGAAACTAGACAACAGTTGAATGCTTACCTGGCTACAATGCTTGGAACTGATTCTGTTTTAAGTCCAAAATCAAAGGGGAAGAGAGGATCGTAGTGCGGATCCCCAACATTCATTGGTAGTTGATCTACAGTTTTAAACCATGATCTTGGAAGCTTTCCACTAAATCCATAATCCCCAAAGAGGACATCAGTCACGCCTTGGCCTTCGGTGCCTGGTAGCCATGCAGCTACCAAGGCATCTACTGAGGAAATATATGGTTCAATTACTATAGGTCTGCCAGAAATTATGATAACAACACACTTAACAGCTTCACAGACATCGGTGATGACGCTTGGATCAGGGTCCAACATTGTGAGGGTCATGCTATCGCCTGCGGTTTCAGCATAAGGGGCCTCACCAACAGCAACAATGGCATAATCAAAGTTGTTGGACTTGACAAAATCACTATCAAGGTTGTCACGGTAGACAACTTCTGTACTTGAGTCTACAGCAGATCTTATGGCACCAAGGATGGTGGTCCCTAGCCATGTAAAAGGACTTTATCAAAATCATTGCCATGCAAGGACAATTCAGGATGAAAACGTATCAGACAACACAAGGAATAGCCTATCAATACAGCAGCTTGTCATTGGAGTCTGGAAAAGGCACTCTTACATGAAGCTTCTGGTTACCTGTTTCGAATTATGGTTCCGCCTAAGGAATAGCTAATTACCTACCAATATGGCTGATCCCACCCCAAGATACTTTTCAATGCTTGGAACTGGCTCTAAGCAACACCTATGTTTAGAAATCTAAAATACGTAATGAGGATTTAAAGTAAATATGTATGATTAAAGCTGGCAAATTTAACATAATTCGAATGCCCGACACGAATACGACATGAATAAATGGGTATGAGTAGTCAAATATGACACGATTATTAAACGGACCGGGTCCAGGTCAACAAAATTTTTTTTCCATGTCAAGTTAGGGTTGAAGTTCTTGACCCATTTACTCGGTTAATGACACGAATATGTTTTCTATTCTAAACCAATTTATAAGTTCTCGTTATCAAAACTCAAATATCGGACATAATTCTTTCTCTCTCTCTTTTTTTTTGGGGGGGGGGTGTTAAACATATAAATAGTGTTTCATTTATAAAATTCAATATAGATTTAGAACTTCAACAGTGTAAATGTGTAATATTTTGATAGGTATGTATAAAAAATATCCATAAATAATATCAATGTAAATTTTATTAAATACATAGATATTAAGCGAACTGTTTGACAAGTGATTTTCCCTTATTGGGTTTGGGTCTCAATATTTTGACATGATCATTAAATAAGTCGTGTTTGGTTCAGACTAAATTTGACACGCCATGAACACGACCCAATGAACCATTTTGCCAACTCTGTATATGATAATCAGCAAATCATTTTTACAAGTATATTTTCCTATCTGTCTCAACTTAATAGCAAGGATTTCTAGCTCAGTTTATTTTTCTAAGGAACCATCAATAAGTTAATAAATCTTCATCAGAATCCTAGTCAATGAAATTAAGATAACAGCTCCATACATTAGTCATAAATGTAAGAAAAGTTGAATGTCATAACTGCAAGATGTTAGTTTGTAATTCATTACGTAAAGAAAAAGGTACCCCTTGTGTACTTGTTGCCACTAAATCCTTGCCAGTTGATCGTCCACCCGCCGCATTGATATCCCAAATTATCAGCATGACTACCAGCAACTAGGATCTTTGGAGCCTTCTTGGGTAGTGGTATCAATGGATGACTTTCATTTTTCCCATTTTTCAGTAAAACAAGTGATTTTCTCACAGCTTCCCTTGCCAAGTCTCTATGTGCCTAGTAAAACAACAAAATATTTCATCACTTATGGCACTTCTGGAATACGAAATATACAGAGACAGACAGCTTGACAGTTGAATTCTATGAATTTCTGATGAAAGATCAGCTGGAAAATTTAGGAATTTCGAGATAATGATTTGACAAACAGACCTGGCTCCCAAGCTCATTCACTAGGCTGAGATCAGCCAAAGGGTTCTCAAAGAGACCCATGCTGAACTTGACTAGCAAAATCCTTCCTACAGCATCATCAATACGATCCATTGTGATTACATTGTTCTTGATGAGGTCAGTAAGATCATCAATGAACTCAGTAAGGTTGAAGGGAATCATGACCTGGGAAACACGGATCAAAGACGATTTTAAGTTCATCAATTTCCCCATGCATTAACTCTTTGTGTTGATTACAGTAAGAAACAATTTCTTATCATCAATTTAGTATGAGCTAAGTTATCCCAATAAATGAGATACATACCATGTCAATCCCAGCTTGAATCCCTGCTTGGACAGAGTATGTGTAGTTTGAATGTGGTGGGGAGGTGATTCTATCAATTCCCTGCCAATCTGAGATAACAAAGCCCTGAAATTCAATAAACAATGAACAATTAGTTTGAGATATGCCAAGCCTTGTTGCATGGGGATCAACATAGTTCACTGACAAGGATAATAAAAGACTTAAAAGGCGCATAAAACAATTTTAGAAAACAAAAGTTCAATGTTGTTAGTGTCATTTTTAATTATTTGTAAAGACTATAGAGGCTAAGTTAAGCACTATCTTAAACGTGCAGTTTTTTCACTGAAACTACAGCAGACACAATATCTTAAGCATGCCCAAAATTGACAACTTACATCATCTGGACCAGACCACTCAACTGAAGTCTTTTAATAAGAGAATTTCCTACAAAATCATTACAATGGCTCAAGGAAGAGACACATATGGAATTTCTTACATCACAAATGACAAATGCTTCAGGTAATAATGTTAGTAATCAAGAAGTTTGTTTACAAATGTATTGAATGAGAAGTAAATATATCAGGGTGGTGAAGTGAAAATGCAAGAGAAGACTAAGTCAATATATTTGTAAACAACTGAAGGTAACAGCTTTTACAAAAATGGTTAGGAAACATCAGTAACAATAATTTAAGTATCTGCAGCTAGAAAACAACAGCAAGCTATGATGGATATAACTCACATTGAATATTGAATGATCATGGGAAACTCCAGGAATAATGTGCGTCATGAGAAAATACACGGCCACCAATTAACAAAACCCACATAATTTGTTGGGTTAAGTTGCATATCTTAGGTATGAAAGACCCAAAAGCTACGAAACCAATTTCGAAAGGTAATAAAACTTTTCTTACCTAAGAATCGCAATCAGATTATGTGTAAAAAACGTGTCTTTGGAGAACAGTGTTAGAAGCTACCTCCATGATTTTAGTTAAAGTGAGGATACGTCTGTGTAAGGGAGAAAAGAGAGAGAGAGAGAGAGAGAGCTTGTGTCCATTATTTTGCTAATGTCCAAAAACACATTTACACAAGTTTAACCTCAGGTCTGATGTGCTGGTATTATATCTATGAAGTATGAAAAAAGAAAAGTGAAACGTAACTTTAAACTTAAGCGTGCCCTTCAGGAAACCAGTAACAAGTTCACGGTTAGCATGCATCTTTTCCCCATTCCAGCTGGAATATGAAACCATGATTGTTGAAACTCCCTTGATGATTGAATCAGAGTACGCAGGCATGTGGATGCTCAGCAGTCCATGCATGTCAATCACAGTGTTGTTCTCATTGATGCCATTGGTTGTCCCACCATCACCCACAAAGTGTTTAGCACAGGCAGCAACCTTATCCCTACCAGAAATATTTGAAAATTAAATCATAGAAATTAAAGAAAAACACACAAATTAGTAGCTGAAACACAATAACAGCAGATTCATTTCAGCTGGAGAGTACATTTCCACACGGATGACAAAATTTGAGAGTGATGTGATAATAAAACTATCCAACAAAATGTTGATTCCAAAAATGAATAAATTAATCTCCTATTACCAGAAAATTAGATAATAGCAAAGCAAACAGAAGTGCACTGAAGGTTCAACTGAGAGAAAATTAAAGAATCAATGTTTCCTATATAATAGCTTCTAGGAACTAATACCATTTACAATTGTTTTATTCTCTGAGCCTATTTAAGTAATCCATAACAGAAAAATAGGATAAGATATGAATAAGATATGTCTTTTACTATCCAAAAGTAGAACCTCTGAAAAAATTTAAGAATTCTGCTGTAATTTCCAGCAATAAAAATTTTCCCAAAGTATTTATTTGATTTCATGGTGTTCATACTTTCCACCAATATAAGGAACTCCCTTGCGCAAATTTGAAGGAGGATCTCCTTGTAATCCAAGTATAACATCTGTCATCTCTTGCACAATTTTGTGATCCTCACTGTAGCTTTCATAACACCTGCCCCATCTTGGATCTCTACAAACCTATGAAGAAGATGTCAGGAAATATACACAAACAAAACTCATACATCAAACTACAGAATGCATTGACAAATCCTGAAATTTTTATTAACTCATACACATCATGCTGATTATTACCGCAATGCAAGGAGCAAAGACATAAGGAATCCCTGTAGCTCTGACTTCAAGAGCAGTTGCAGCACCAATCCTCTTCACCAGCTCAGGATCCCTGTATTTAAACTAAAGTTCACTCTTAAAAAGTTTTGCATTGAGCAACACTTTAATAACTTTAATCGGTCTAATTTCTGCTTGATTATGATAAACAAATGCAATAATCATACACTTGAAAGAGTCTATAAGTTATGACTGTTTTCCCTTGTGCAAGCAAAATATGCATACGTTGAGAGGAAGATTTATGATCCAAATGAGAAAAATACATGCCTGGTAGCTCCAAGGCCAACGTTATGCGGGAAAATAGTAGCATTATAGACATTGTTGTGGCCATGAACAGCATCAATGCCATAGATCATTGGAATCCCCAAACGACTGGCAAGAGACCCCCTTTGAAAATCATTTATCATATTGACCCAATCTGCAGCACTGGCCTGCGGAAGCGGCGTGCTTCCCCCACCACTCAACACACTCCCTGCGCAAAACCATTAACATTTCTTGCTCAATCAACTGTACACTGAAAAACTAAAGGTGGGAGCTCTGCATTAAATGCAGATTTGATGCAACAGCTACAATGGCATAAAATCAACCACATTGGAGAAGTGTTTCAAACAAAAAATACCCATTTCCATAAATATTTAGTACTCAAACACAAGTACGTTTTAAAACTAATAAAAATATTTACCCAGATGGGTAAGCTAATTAAAAAAAAAAATGTAGAAGCTATAGTTAAAATAGTTACCAATGGAGTAATCTTTCATAAACTGAACAGTGGCAATGGTTCTATCAATCTGAACCATCTGACCAATCTTTTCTTCAAGTGACATTCTACCCAACAAGTCCTTAACCCGCACAGCCACTGGCTGCTTGGGATCTTTGTACTTGGCATACTCTGCATTTGCAAAGCTTAACAAAGAAACCATGCCCAACAAAACCGCGCGCATCAATATCCTTACCGTTTTCATTTCTTCAAAAGCAGAAAACAAGTATCAGTGTTTTTTTTTTTTTTCTTTTTCTCTTCTTTTTTAACAGCTAAATGAAAGGATTGCTTTTGGGCTAAAGAATAAAAGAGTGGAAATGTTCGTGGGACTGGGACGGTGACGGTTTCTTTTTTGGTTAGTATAGATTCTTTTCTTTGTTGAGTACGTGTGTGTGTCTGTGAGGGGCGTGTAAATCGTGCTTTTCCTTCACGGCTTTTTATTGCTGTTAGTAGTGGACTCCACGTTCATGTTACTCTTTTTTAACTGTCCTCTTTCCTCTTCCTTCATTACAATTTACACTGCTACCAAAATTCAGCAGCATTTTTTTTTTTTAAAGGGATATTCTATTTTTGGATCTGCTTATGATTTCAGTTATGTTTAAGATCTATGGTTCTTTTAAGTATTATTCTTATCAACTCACTGCTTATCATATTATAATTGGTTGACGAAATAAACATGTGGTAAAAATGAATGGGAGAGGACTAGTATTTTAAGAGCATCTAATAATTTTCTTTTTCTTTAATAATGTTTTACATTAGTTTGTATATGTGTAAGGTTTAATTGTATATAATTTTTTTTTGATAAATATCAATCACAATATTCAAAAACTCATTAGAGCATCGAATTCATTCCTCAAATTGTATGATTTCTTTAATAAGGAGAATTGGGTTTAGGAGTGGGCAACAATCCTGTTGTCCCCAAAAAATCGAATCGAATTGATTTTAAAAAAAAATACAAAAAAGCTGATCGATTCATTTTTTATTCATTTAAATAAATAAAAATAAAAATAAAAATAAGATTCTAAAGGTTAAAAATTTTGATTTGGTTCGTTACTTTAAAAATAATCATTCGGTTCACTTCAATACGATTTAAAGCCAAATTAAACTGAATTATATCCATCCTCTTCATATAGAACAGCTAGGTCCTCACTTCTATTAAAATGACTTAAACACCCTTTTGTGTTTTTGTTTTTAAATATTACGATACAATTCATATAACATTACAATAAAAAGTTTACTGCGGCGGATTTTGGTATAGTCAATATGAAGTATAGCCTAAAAATATGCTCAAAATATAAAGGCCTAATCATAAATCAGGAGAATTCTTCTCATAATCACATTCATAATCACATGTGGAGACTTTTGAATACAATAAAAATATGAAATGTTAACTACTATGATAAAAAGTGATAAACGACGATGGGTCTTAAATAAGAAAAATATTGTTTTCTTCTATAAAATATGTCCTTAGTGTGTCCCTTTTGAATATGTAAAAGAGAAATTGAAAAAGTTTCTCAACACACCCCAACCTTCATCAATAAGAACTTAATTATGAGTTTGTGATATAAAATCTTAACAACCGACTTAAAAGCTTGATAAATCATTAGATAAGGGCTCAAAAACTGATATAAATAAAATCTAAGTTAAATAGTTATTAATTATCACCAATAGATCGTAATTAAAATATACTTAATTATAACATGAGAAATTCGTATATAAAAGGGAACATAATACTTGTAGAAAGAAAGTGGAGTTTTTTAGACTTTCCCAAATGAGGTAATGGTGTAAGATAAATAAGCCCCAAGTCCCACAATCACTAACACTGCAGTTCCCATGTTTAACAACAATTGCTGCTTCCCCTCAATCAAGCCTTCCGAAGCAAAAGCACTTTCATGCTTTGTATCCTTTGGCTTCTCGGAAATCAAATCATCCACTTCCACTTTTCGTTTCTCTTCACTTTGGTCATTTTTTTGCTTCTCTTCCTCTTCCTTGCTTTCAAGCTTTTCAACTTCTGCTGGCTTCTCCTTCCCAATTGCTTCACTCTTTTCTTTCTCTTCATTCGCTAGTTTATAAGCACTTTCACCATCCGTTCCTACTCTCTTTATCTCATCATGAATTTTCGCCGCAGTATCAACCAACGCAGCAGCTTTTGGAGAAGCTTCGACTGCGTGACCCATTTCATCAGCTTTTTGACAAGCAGTTTCACCACCTGATTCGTCAATCTGCTTCGCGATATCATCAACCAATGAAGCAGTTCTCTGAGAACCCATTTGCGTACTTTCTTCAGTACTTGTGGTCACTTTCTGAGGGCTTGGAGCTTCAACAACATTCTTTTCTTCTCTTTGTTTCTCCTGTACAGCAGAAGTTTCTGCGATTTCTTGGGAGCTGGAAGTCTCATGGTGGGTTGCTTCTGCTTTAGCACCCTTTTGAGCATTATTTTTTATTTTTGGCATAATAATGGTGAGGACTCCACCTTGAAACACGCTGTTGATGCTATTAATGTCACAAGTTTCTGGAATTTTGTAAAGTTCACTGAATTGGTTCCATCTTCCCCCGGCAAGTGGACGCCGGCCTTCAACTTTGAGCGAAAGTGTGATATTATCAACATATGTGTTCATCACCTTTATTTGCTCCTTCACAAAGCCTCCAATGCACACATACGTTGATAATATGGTAAGCCAAAGAAATTACACCATTAATGCAAGTATATATTAAGTCACGGGAGAGTGACAATTTATGATTTTGGTCCAAAATATATATATATATATTTTTTCAGTTAGATCTTGATAAAAAACGGAGAATAAAAAAATTTGGGTTCTTTCACTATAGTCATATGATTTATGTATGAAAAAACACATGATGGACTATTTATGATAAAGAGTCACATTTAGGTGGCGTTTGTTTTTTAACTTAATGATTTAAAGTGACTTAACTTAATTAATTAAGTTAATTAGGGATGTTTGTTTTTATAACTTAATAAGACTTTTTAGAAAATTTTAACTTAATAAAATAAGCTAATTTTTTTGACTTTTTACTTAATGGAGAAATCTGAATTAAGTCAATTACTTGCTAATGTCAAAAATATCCCTATTTTATAATTTATTTTTCATGTCTATCCCAAAACTCACCCATAGATATTTACCCCACATAAAAATATACCTGTTTTTTCTTTCTTATATTATATACGATAAAATTTAAAATTTATGGTATTTTATATATTAAATTCTAAAATAATTATGTATTCACTTGAATATAGTTTTACTTATAAATGTTAAAATATTATGGTATTAAATATATTATTTATTTGACATTCAAATTTAATAAGGATACAAATGTAAAAGTACATATTTTCAGCTTTTTAAGTTGAAAAAAACAAACAACTTAATACTTATTTTCCGAGATTCAGACGAAAAAACAAATATATTATTCAGATTCAGACATTCAGACCTATTAAGAATTCAGACTAATTCAGGTCTATTCAGATTTCAGATAAAAAAACAAACGCCACCTTAGTCTTTAAATAATAAAGTTCGAAAATCAAAATTAAAGTATTAAGATGTAAAAGGTAATTGAAAAAAATTGAGAGCTAAATGGTAAAAATGGAAATATAAGAGACCTAAAGTTCATTCTCAAGGCATTTAGATGCTTCTGAAAAGCATAAAAATTAAGCATGGTAAGTTGCTAACTAAATTCCTTCCCTCTCATGCTAAGCGTTTGAATCTTAGACCTCTTGTTTCAATTCAATAAATTTTGTCAATTGAACTAACTTATTGTCATAAATTACACCAAGTGATCATAAAAATGAAATGTGCGTGAGTTTTACATAATTTATAATAAAACATACCAGGAAGATAAACAAGTAGAATACTGGCATCGTCTTCATGCTTCCATTCCGATTTTGGCCTGAAATTCTCATACGTTCGACGCATCAGTTGTCGTGGTTGGTTGCCAATTGTATACCTTGGCCTCATTGCCATTTTTGTACGACAAGTACAACGAGTAAATTCAATGAAAATGTTTGTAGAGTTGTTGCACGCTTTTTGTATAAATACTGTGACAAGATCTGAGAATTGGGTTTTGGTTTATGGTTGTCTTGTTAGCTAGGCTATCTTTTTATAATGTTTCCATTGTTTTGGCTTGTCCATGAGGCTATACCTATTTTATTTTTCTTGTTTTCGTTTCATTGGGGATTCAATTATATAGCATAACTTCTTGCTCAGAAAGTTCTTTATTTGTCTCGTACTTCATTTTCTATATATATACGCTCACATATACGAACTTTGCTAAGGATTACAACGCTACGTTGTGAAAGCTTTCCTCATTTTATAAGGTATAAGATTCTCTTATCAGAAAATTTATATATATAGAGAGACAAAGAGAGAGATTCATGAGTCATAATTTTATACACAATTTTAGACACAATTTTTTAACTATTAAATTATACCTCATCCAAAGCTTAAGATTAAAGCTGACAGAATTTATTACTTTTGAAAACTAACAAATTAATATGGATCCTATTATGATAATTAATTATTTTTCTTGTTGCGGAAGCGCGAGTTGATCAATTACCAATATTATGATTACTGCGACTTTTGGAGAAATATAAATGTGGTGATAAACAAATGTAAAGAAAATAAGATCCAATAATCTATTGAAATATAATTTTACTAACAAATGAAAATTTACAAAAGTGGGAAAAACTCTCAAAATTCACAATCCCAATACACCCAATTGTATCCTCATTAGAACACTCAAGTGGAAGCTCTCTCAAATCTCTCAAATTGTTTTACTTGCAATTGCTATCAACTCTCTCAATTGGATGCATCAAGCTCCAACCCCTCCTCTCTATTTATAGGCATTGCTCACCTATCATTACATTCAATTTGGCCAATTGGAAAATTGAATTTTGAAAAAAAAAAAACAACTTTGATGGGCATTGAATTTGGTGCTCACAAAGCAAAGTTTGATTTTTGTTGTTTGATTTTTCAACAATTCTCCACCTCGGCGAAATGTTTTTTTAAAATCTAAGCCGACTATCAACAAATCATCCTCCAGTCTATGCCCTCTTCGAATGCTTTCAAACTTATAGGATATTGATCAAGTTTAGACAATGCTCAAACTTGACCACCGTCACCACCTTAGTCAACATATCTACAAGATTATCTACAGTCTTGATTTTCTGTAGAAAAATCTTTCCCTCATCAACAACTACCCGCACAAAGTGAAATCGTACATCAATATGCTTCGTACATGCATGATAAACTTGGTTCTTTGTAAGTGAAAAACACTTTTACTGTCACAATACTCATTAATGTGCTCCTATACCAATCTCAAGTTTTCAAGCAAGCCTTGTAACCAAATAGCCTCTTTAACAGCCTTTATAATTGCCATGTGCTCGGCCTCTGTGGTCGACAGTACAACTATAGATTGTAGTGTAGTCTTCCAACTAATTGGCCCTCTAGCAAAAGTAAATATATATCCAGTGGCTGACCATCATTTTTCCAAATCACTAGTATAATCAGAATCAACGTATCCGATCACATTTTGACCAATGTATCATCTCTCTCAAACAGTAAACCAACATCCATGGTCTTCTGAATGTACCGTAGAATCCATTTCATAACTTGCCAGTGTCCTTTACCAGGATTATGCATATACCTGCTCACTATACCAATTGCATGTGAAATGTCAGACTTGTACACATCATTACATACATCAAGCTACTCACTGCATTTGAATATGGAACCTGTAATATGTATTCTCGTTCCGCATCTGTTGAAGGAGATAGTTGTGCAAAAAGTTTGAAATGAGAAGCCAATGCAGTACTTACAAGTTTTTTCTGCTAAGGCATGCCAACCTGTTGTACTATTTTCTTCAAATATTGCTTCTAAGACAAGCTGACTTTGCCACGAGCTCTATCTTTGCATATCTCCATGCCAAGAATCTTTTTACCTTCACCCAAATCTTTCATATCAAATTCTTGATTGAGTTGAGTCTTTAAATTCTCAATCTCATCTTTTCTCTTGGATGCTATTAGCATATCATCAACATACAAGAGCAAATATATGAATGATCCCTCTTGTAACTTGCGAAAATACACACAATGATCAAATTTATTTCTTGTGTACCTTTGCATTTTCATAAACCGATCAAATCGCTTGCACCACTGCCTCAGAGATTGTTTCAATCCATAAAGTGACTTTGTCAATTTGCAAACCCAATGCTCTTTTCCAGCAACCTTGAATCCATCTGGTTGAGTCATGTAGATTTTCTCTTTCAAATTACCATGTAAAAATACAATTTTTACATCAAGCTGAACTAATTCAAGATCAAATTGCGCAACCATGGCTACCAAAATTCGAATAGATGAGTGTTTCACAACTGGAGAAAATACCTCATTGTAGTCTATTTCTTCATTCTGAGCGTAACCCTTCGCTATCAATCTATCCTTGTATCGAATTTCATTTTCACGAGAAAATTCTTCCTTATTTGCATATACCCATTTGCACTCAATTGCCTTCTTTTCCTTGCGTAGTGCAACTAACTCCTAAGTTCCATTTTTATGAAGAAACTACATTTCTTCATCCATTGCTAACTTCTGTTAGTCTAAAGGGCTACACATAATGTAAATTTGATTATAACAAACATGTGTATTAAGTGATTTAATCAATATTGTATTTCACGTTTTCACTAGTTTTTGAAAGGTAATATTTATGCAAGTGAATCAAGTGAAATCAAGCTCAAGACACTCAACAGACAACGGCGAAATCAAGAATAAAGTTTAGAGCTTAACAGATAAATTATTGGGATAAATTCTTGTAAAGCCGGTATGATTTAATTGATGCATGATTTAGCATTTGAGAAACTCAAGAGATTTATTTGAATAATTACTTTTCATTAACTAAAAGGTTTTATTTTTATAAGGTATAGTATTTTGTGGATTTGAATAATTTGGACTTAAATGAAAAGTTTTGTAATCTTTGATTTTAATAAGTATTATTTTGAATTTCGGAGTTGGACTTTTTTACAAATATTTGAAATGTTTTAGGTCATACTATGATTTATGAACATATTGAACTAAAGTGAAAAGTTTTAAGAACTTTGAAAAATATAAGTATTATGTTAAATTTTGAAAAAGGACCTCTTTGAAAAATAATAATATATTTGGGGCCATATCATAATTTTAAAAAGTTTTAGAATGACGATTATTATTTAAAAATTCTGAAATTGGACCTATTTATAAAATTTTATGACGTTTTAAGCTATAGTATAATTATAGAATATTTTGGGCCACAATGTAATTTTGGTGAACAGTGGTACTGTAGCAAAATTCAAAAATAACGGTAATATCACTGTTACAAGCGGCTAGCTGGATAAATTAAGCGGCTAACCTCTTGGTTGCGGGAATTTGCCTATAACGGCTAGTTTTCGGGGTTTAAATATAAAAACTCAACTCCAACCTCATTTTAAGGACTAATGCAAGCATGAACAAGATTATATAACATATATTGACCTTTCAAATCACAAATCATCATTTATTGAATCATTATTGTGCTATTATTTACATATTCACTCTTAAAGAGAGTTTTTGTTGTAATTTTCTTTTTCTTATCAAATTTGTGAGTGTATAAGTGTGAGAAACACTTGTGTAAAAAGATTGTGAGATAATCTCTTTGTTGTAAAAGTTCATTGACACCTTAGAAGTCAATTGTAAGAATTTGAAGCCTTGGGAGGCTTGGATAGTGAAATCCTCAAGTTTGGTTTGCTTGAAGGCGTGGACGTAGGCGGGGATTGCCGAACCACGTAAAAATCTGTGTGTTTGTTTTTCTCTTCCTTTACTCTTTTATTATTATGCTTGTTTGAATTTATTGTTTTATATTCCATTAAGGCGTTAGATTGATTTGTTGTGCGAATTGTTTAGCATAAGTTTTAAAAACTCAATTCACCCCCCCTCTTGGGTTGCATAACTTGTATTTGAACTTCACTGTATACTTTCAGCACTACTTATTACTTCTCTGTAAGTGAAAAGAATATCATCGTCTACAACTGAAAGTGTATAGGCCACCATATCAATAAAATGAGCAGGTTTACGAATCTCCCTTCGTGGCCTTCTATATGCAATTGAATCTTGTTGCTATAAAGGTTTCTGGGTCAGAACCTCTTCTTTGTCTTCAGTCAATGGAGAATCACTAGCTGTTTCTTCAACACCGGTTGAATTATGTTGAACCTTTTCAAACTCCAGTTGCTGCAAAGTGTTACTAGTCTTGTCATTCTCTTGAGAATCTTTTGTTTTCACATGACTGATTCATCAAAAGTCACATCTTTGCTGAAAATAATCTTCTTTGTAATAGGACACCAGAGACGGCATCATTGTACTCCACCAGTTATACCCATAAAGAATGCTTTCTTTGCTCTTGGGTCTAACTTAGATTCCTTTACATGATAATAGGCAATTGAACCAAAAAGATATAAAGAATCATAATCAGTAATAGGTTTACCAGTCCACATCTTTATGGTTATTTTGCCATCAATTGGAGCTGATGGCAAACGGTTGATCAAATGGGACGCATATACAATTGCCTTAGCCCAAAACTCTTTGCCCAATGCAGCATTAGACAACGTATGCTAAACTTTCTCCATTATAATCTGATTCATGCGTTCTGCCACTCCATTCTACTGTAGTGTATCTCAAATAGTGAAGTGTCACACAATGCCCTCACCTCGGCATATTTGAAGAAATTGATCATTCTTGTACTCACCACCATTGTCTGAATGAAATCTTTTGACCTTTCAACCAGTCTGAGTCTCGACTATTCTCTTATATTTCATAAATATGCTCAAAACTTCATTCTTGTTCTTCATCTAATACACCCACACTTTTCTTGAATAATTATCAACAAAAGTAACAAAATAGTGCATACTTCCAAAAGAAATTGTTTTGGTATGTCTCCAAACATCACTGTGAATATAGTCCAGAATCCCTTTTGTATCGTGAATTGCTGAATCAAACTTTACTCTTGTCTGCTTGCCCAAAACACCATATTCACAAAATTCCAATTTGTAAAAAATTGCACCTTTTAGTAAGCCTTATTTCACTAAAGTCTGCAATGTTTTTTCACCAGAATGTCCCAAACGCATATGCCACAACTTTGTTGCTTCTGAATCTGCATATTTTCCAGAGACTATTGATGCTAATCCAATAACTGTACTCCCTTGAAAATAGTACAAGTTACTTCTTCTTGTACCTTTCATCATTGTCAGTGCACTAGTTACTACCTTTAACAATCCATCTCTTAGAGTGATTATGAGCCCTTTAAATTCTAGTACTCTAATGAGATTATATTTTTCTTCAAACTTGGTACATAACAAACGTTTGTCAAGACTTGGATTGAGTCATCATGATTCTTCAATTGGATTGAACATATTCTCATGGTTTTACAAGCATTGTCATTTCCCATAAAACACAACTCCACCGTCCAACTCTTTGAAGCTAGAAAACCAGCACTTGTTAGGACACATACGATAGGTACAACGGAATCCAAAATCCACTCATCTGAATGACATGTCAACGTCATGCCAATCAGACTAAAGTCTGACTCATCACCATGCTCTCCTATACATGCATCAGAAGTAGCCTTGCTCTTTGTTAACTTAGGACAATTCTTTTTCCAATGCCCTTTCTCGTGACAAAAAGCACATTCATCTTTGACAGACTTCCCTTTAGACTTGCTCTTTTTTTTTTTTCAAATTTGTGGCTTTGTGAACGACCTCTTACTATAAATGCTTCTGCAACTGTATCTCTGTGATCCTTTCTATCTTTCTTTTTGGTCTTAGAGTTATACAATGCACTGCATACAACATCAAATGTGACACAGTCCTTCCCATGAAGCAAAGTGGTGGTGAGATGATCATATTCATCAAGAAGGGAATTCAACAACAACAATGTCTTATCTTTATCTTCAAATTTCTCATACAAATTTAGCAAATATGCTAATATCTCATTGAATGAGTTCACATGGTCATTCATCGACATGCCAAGTGCATACGTGAATCGATAGATTTTTTTTCTTCATATAAAGCGTATTTTCAAGGTTTTTCTTCATGTACTTTTCTTCCAAGGCCTCCCACAATTTCTTTACTGATGTCTCCCTCATGATAGAGTACTTTTGATCTTTACCCAAACATAAGTGAATAGTACAACATACCTGTATATTAATCTTTATCCACTCATTGTCATCCATCTTGTCATGTTTTTCTTCAAAAGTGGCATTCAACTCTTATTGACATAAGACATCCAACACCTCACATTACCACATACCAAAATTATCGGTACCATCAAATTTCTCTATTTTAAACTTTGCATTAGTCACAGTAGTCATCGTAGATAAAGACGACAATAATGCATCTGCCATCCTTCTTAACTCAAATTATATGTGCCTTAAACAACTATTTACACTTGAAAAACAGTCTCTATGATGTTAATTTCGTGTGAATAAATTCAACAGAAAAGTTCCCAGGAGAATGGAAGGGTCACAATGGTCCCACTTAAAACCTAAATTCCTTAGGCTCTTATCGCCTTGTTGATAGAACTTTCCTAGACATGTAAAAATACACACTACTTACAATAAACTGTCTCCCAAATATAAATGGTTGTCTCCACTGCATCAATAAATAGTACCGTGTACGTAAACAATATTATATACCCTAAGCACAAACCTCCAACTTAAATACCAATTGTTGTGGAACCACAGGTTGAGCAATTACCAATATTATGGTGACTGTGACTTCTGAAGAAATATGAATGTGGTGATAAACAAATGCAAAGAAAATATGATACAATAATTTATGTGATTCCGCGTAATATTTACGTCCACAGGTAAAGACTGGAAGATAATTTTACTAACAAATGAAAATTTACAAAAGTGGGAAAAGCTCTCAAAGCCCACAACCCCAATACACCCAATTGTATTCTCACTAGAATACTCAAGTGGAAGCTCTCTCAAATCTCTCCAATTGCTTCACTTGCAATTGCTCTCAACTCTCTCAATTAGATGCATCAACCTCTAACCTCTCCTCTCTATTTATATGCATTGCTCACTTACCATTGCATTCAATTTGGCCAATTTGTTAAATTGGCAAATTGAATTTTGAAACAAAAAAATCAACTTTGATGGGTATTGAATTTGGTGCTCACAAAGCAAAGTTTAATTTTTGTTGTTTGATTTTTCAACATTTCTCACTCTTCTCTATCAATCAACGTATTCCTTTTTGTCTACCACAAGATTACTGTAATTTGTCTTCTTTCTTTCTCACTTCTATCACAAAAAAACTTCGGGTATACAACAACTAAAGAAAAGCGTGCAAGCATCAAAAGGAACCAAGAAGATTACTTAATTTATACATAATTGTGATAGATAATTATGGCGCCTGTTGCTTTAATCTAATGTTGTTGTTTTGTCAATTATGGTATTATTAGGTTACCGTAGTCCATAACAGAAATATGTTTGTTTGTGTTTACTTTGGAATCATTGTACGCCAAATTACTAGCGTTGGCTTTGCCGTAATTTCTTTGCAATATGGAATTTTGAAATCAAAATGAGAAAAAAAAATCAAGATTTTACACAGATCATGGCCGCCACTACCTAGTACAAGGTTCAACAAAGTTGTACCTTTCAGATATACAGTATGAGATTGATTCCAAATATCAAGTATAAAATAATTTCAAATATCTTTTGGATAATATGAGACCAATTTCAATAAGTCTATGTCAAATATTCAAATTATCATAATAGTGTTGCATCATTAATCCAATCTTGAGTTTATATGTGAATAATTATGTCTACTTTGGGCTTATATATGTGTTGCGGACTATCATGTGAAGTTAAGCCCAATTTAAAGTGATCTATATTATTGGTAATTTGGGTTTTAATGTATTTCATAGGGTGTGGGCCTTTAATTATAGAGACTTAAAGGTAATTTCTATTTTTATGATGGGTTGAAATAGAAATGCCTAAAGATAACATGAAAGTTATCTATATAAATGGTTATAGTCCTTAGGTCACACGTAATATTCTATTATCTTCTAACATTTCATCATTAGAGAGAGTGTAGAGAGAAAGTAAAAATGATTCTTGGGAAAAACGTATTGATCTAGAAAGTAAATCACACAACTCTAGAGAGCAATTAAGCATTATAGATTCAGGTTTGCATACGCTTATTTGATTATTGATTCTTAATAATACAATATAAATATTCCTAGATCTTGGGTGATGATTTTCACTAAAGGATTTTTTTTAACACGTGGTACTAGAGACTATTAATGTTGAATCATTGATAATAAAAAAATTTGTTATTGTCTTTTGGTATTAAGAAAAAATAAATAGGAAATAAAGAAAAAAATGTTCTCAAATTCAGGTTAATAAAGAAAAAGATTTGAGTTAAGTTTGGCAGTAGTCATTGTTATAAGTGCATATTTTTCATATATTTTGTTATTAATTTCTTCATCTTTTTCTTGTTATTTTAGCTAATTTTTCGTTAAATATTCTAGTTATTTTAGTTAATTTTTAATTGAATAGGGAATTAATTAATATACATATTTTACCCTTTATTATATATTTGCTAGTTATTTTTATTTATTATTTTTAATTAATTGTATTATTTTATTGAATAGGGAATTAATTGGAGATTGTGGATAAAAAGGATTTCAATTAGAATTGAAAAAGGATTATTTTAGACTTGTTGGAGAAGAATTCAGTCAACTAGCATTACAAAAGGAGAGCTGCCAGAGAGCGAGAGGGAGTGTGCAGACGCAATTCAGGCAGAGAAAAAAATCAACAGGCGCAAGGAGAAGAGAAAAATCAGCAGCCGCTTGAATTAATCTCCATGATTGGTTTTGTCAATTCTCTTATTCCCAATTCAATTATGTTAGGCTAAATTTCTATTTGGTTGAGGGTGAATTCAAAACCCTAAACATGCTATGCAATTAAATTTAAATTCTATCATTCAATTTATTTAATTGAGATTGTTTATGTTCTTCTATAATTAATGTTCATGGTTTATTCTTGTTTTATTTGAGTGGCCAATTAGATAGGACTTGAATAAATTCTATTGCTAGATTAAAATTCTTGATCCGTAATTGTCTTGATATTTTAATCATTAGTAGCAGGTTGGAATCAGTGATTTCAATTGGAGAACATAACCTAGGTTAAATAATCCGAGCTTGTGTGTTTATTGCCTAGATCAACCTAATATCTTTCTTTGTTTAATGCTTCCATTATCTTAAATTTAAAGAGCTTGTTTTAAATTATTTAATGGTTAGAGATTAGGTGAAGAGCTTGTTTTGCCTAACAACACACTAAGGAAAGATTGAGACTAACAGAGCTTATTGTTGTCTACGGTTGATAGTTTCAATATAAATTGATGATAGAATTGATATATTATGTGCATGTTTGGTGGTGGCGAATGATCCTTTAACCAAAGTTTTCATCATTATTATTTCTTTTTCCTTTAACTAGAGTTTTTATTAAATTCTTGTTCGTAGTTTTAATTTCTTTATTTCTTACTATTTAGTTAAAAATTCATAAACCCCCTTTTTATTTATAATTGGCATTTTCTTTAGTTAGATTAATTTCTATTATTACTACTATTATTTTATTTTAAATCTTGCTTTAGAGTTGATAAATAAATATAACTAGCATAGTCTCTGTGGGATCGATCCTTACTCGCTCTGTACTAATTATTTATATTAGTGGTAAGGTTTTAAATTTGGTGCACCTTAACGACACTACCAAATTTTTGGCGCCGTTGCCGGGGACTAGCGTCTAGTTTGTTTATTATCACTCGTTTTATTTTATTATTTTTATTTTTATTTCTTTTCTCATCTTATTTATTTACTTTATTTTAATTGGTTATTTTTTGTTCTATATTTAGATTTTCATGAGCATAAAGGACATTCGATTGAAACTCGAACAACTTAGAGCAACCTCATCATATTCAGAACTCGATTTTGCCATCCACATTCCACTCCCAAAGACAGAGCCAAGCAGCCCAGAACCCGAACCAATGGCTCAGAATAACAACCGAACACTTAAAGAGTTGGCAGCTCCTAACTTGGACCAGCAACCCTTATGCATTGAGAATCCAAACCCTCAGGTAAACTTTGAACTCAAATCTGGGATGATTCATCTTCTTCCTACTTTTCATGGTCTTGCAGGAGAGGATCCAAATAAGCACTTGAAGGAGTTCCATGTGGTCTGTTCCACAATGAAACCAGCCGGAGTTTCTGAAGAGCAAGTTAAGCTAATGGCCTTCCCATTCTCTTTGGCGGATTCAGCCAAGGAATGGTTGTACTATCTTCCCTCCGGTACTGTCACTACATGGAATGAGATGCGTCAGCTATTTTTGGAGAAATATTTCCCAGCATCAAAAGCTGGCAGCATTCGAAAAGAAATTTGTGGAATCCGACAGTATAATGGAGAGCCGCTCTACGACTATTGGGAACGATTCAAAAAGCTATATGCTAGTTGCCCTCACTATCAGATAAGTGATCAACTTCTTATTCAATACTTTTATGAGGGTCTACTACCTATGGATAGGAGTATGATTGATG
>MKYO02028868.1:1316-19288 GCA_002013955.2 Citrus medica
TGCTAATTGAAATTATTTTTGCATAAGTGTGTTTGTTTAACTATTAAGTTTTCTTTTATCGTTTTTAATCATGAGTATCTTACTTAGACCGTTCCTCCTGAACATTCTTAAACCACTTCAACGTGTCAAACCTCATCTCAAAAGGCAGATTGAATTTTGTAAAACACATTGTATTTGGGCTCTGCAACCACCAGAGTTAGTATCTTATGTTGAGGGTTTAGAAAGCCAACTCAAAGACATTAAGGGAAGTGTTTACGACATCCAGTTGGAGCTTGAGGTAAATTCAATAAGAGGACGATTTTAATTTTCTTGTGTGTTTTAATTTGTTTTTCTTTTTGTTTGCTTTAGTTTGCTACCCCGGTGAAGTGGCGGATAACGGTACTCCGTGACAATCAAGTCGGTTACTTCAATTTCCCATAATAACTGATATTCTGAGGCGAAGGTATGGACAGAAACGAGATTCTAGCAAAGCTTCACAAGCAACTTCCTTCACTTCCTCAGAATGCCCTCCTTACAATCTATAAAGCTCGGTCTGAACGCATACGATTGCTAATGAGGAATAGCATACCTGCTGACATCTGTTGGTTAATCGAGGCTAAAGTACGATTGGCAAGAGAGTTACCTTCAAAATTTATTACATACATGCCTGGTTGTGGTAAAGGAAATTATGCAAGAAAACGACGAGCTCGAAGAATTTCTGTTGCTTGGCATAAGTGTGCCAAAATGAGTTGCGATAAAAACTCATGTTATTTAGGAATGGTGTCTAATAACAGGGAAGATAAGATTCAATTCATTCGGGATGGCTTGAATAAGGAGTCATTGGATGATATCCTTCTGTCTCTTGAAACGCACCCCAGTGGATATGTGTAAGGAGCGATTCTTTAGTTATGGCCATTATTCCAGAAACAGCATGCACGATATAGTCTCGGGAATCTGACTATAAACGACCTTGTTTGCTAGTTTATAAGAAAACTGGATGGGAAGCCTATCCGCGACCCATAGAGGGCGTTCAAGCCATTTCTGGACGTAAAACCAGAGGAAGATGTGAGCCACAGTCGCAACTACCTGTAAATATCCTTTTACTTCACTGTTATTTTATTTCCTTGTTATTTTATCTTTTGCATTATTGTCTTTAATAACTTTATTTTATCATTATTTCTTTTTCTTTTTACTGTTTCCTTTTCGACTTGTGAGCCATGTACTTTACGCATTATTTGACACTGACATGCCACCTTATACATAGTTGTGATCCACTGTCACCAAGATTCTTAAATATAACTTTTTATTAAGCACTCACAAATTTTTTTTGAGAAATATTCCAATGGCAGCTACTCCCAATAAACAATTCAAGAACATTTGTGTGCTTTCTGGAACTACCTATGGCAAACATAAAGAGTTCGTTGATGCAGCCATAGATCTTGGTCGAAGCATAGCAGAGAGAAAATTACACTTGGTGTATGGAGGAGGTAACCGAGGGCTATCAAAATTGGTATCAGAAGCTGGTTTTATCAGAGGGAGCCAAGTCTTAGGCATCATCCCAAGAGTCCTAAAACCTTTGGGCAGTTTTTCATACTCATCGACTGGAGAAGAGTTAGTCGTCTCAGGTATGCAAGAAAGAATAACTGAAATGCTTAATCATGTTGATGCTTTTATTTTCCTTCTAGGAGATCTTGCAACACTATAGGCACTTATCACACTAGCATCTTGGGCCCATCTACACATTCACAAGAAACCCATCGGTTTGTTAAATGTCAATAATTTTTATGATGGCTTTATCGCATTTCTTAACCATGCAATAAAAAATCTTTTTTGTACCATTTTCTAACCTAGCAAATAAAGTGAAAACAAAATTCAAATCCAAAATGATTTGTTTTTAAACACTCGTGGTTATTTAATCATACTAATGATAACAATCAAATAAAAGTATAAGCATTATCTTCAGTCTAAAGAAACATCACACCCATATCAACCATCCACATGAATCAGCCGAATAGATTGTCATAGTTACTTTCAAGAATGACATGTCAAACCCCAAAATCTCACTGGAAGTAGTGACACTCTCACAAAGAAATTAAACCCAATAAAAATAGTCACTCCAATGAATGGTAATTGAGAGAAAATAATGAAGAAGTGATATCACATGCTCTCACCAAGATGAAAGAAATATACCCTCAGCTTCGAAATAATACAATCTCAAGTCAAAAAAAAATGCTAGTCAGCCCAATTTATTTATTCTTATTTTTTTTATGCATCACTACATCTCTTTAGCCCATATAACTAGCTTCTACTTCAGATTATAGTTTCCTAATTTGATATCTCTGAATCCATTTTTGGGATCCATTTTCTGTAATTCCTACTCCATCTTGTATTTTCTACGTATTTTAAACATGTGTCATGGGCTTTATTTGGTAAATTTATTTTCTCTTCCCCTCTAGTTTTTGTGGATATTTTGACTTCTCGTCGACAAATAATCATAATCTTATCTAGTACCGCCTTGGTTTCACCGGCTCCCTAGTATAAGGTTATTATTATTTGGCACGATAAGCCCTTAGCACCATATTGATTAGAGCGTGGTTCATGAGGTGTGGATTCCCCCCTCATGATTTAATTGGTATTAATAAGGAATATTTAGCCCATGATGCATATTGATACGGATCCAAATACCCAAGTACGTCAATTTAATAGATCTACACTTTAATTTCTTATCGCCATTTCAATTCCAATTTTTAGGATAATTTGAATCACTTCCACCACAAATCTAATCACCCATTTACAAAATTAAATCTGTACACAATTAAAATCCACCTCCTCGTAGGATCGACACTCGACACCATTAGTCTATACTACAATAGATTCGTGCGCTTGCGAGTTCAACAAAATTAAGCAAGCAACCCAACGATACTACTTCAAGTTTCATCAAATGATCATCTCATTCGGTTTTGAGATGAATTTGGTCGATGATTGCGTATACCATAAGTTCTGTGAGATCAAGTATATTATTCTAGTTTTATATCTTGATGACATTTTACCTGCTAGTAACGATATAGCCATATTGCGCGACACTAAGAGATTTCTAGCAAAGAATTTTGAGATGAAAGATCCTAGAGATGCCTCTTTTGTATTAGACATATAGATGCACTGGCATTGCTCCCAAGCATTCTTAAAGAAAATAATGCAAATAAAAGCTTGCATATTTAATTTTTTAATCTTGAATACTCTAATGTAAGTACCCTCTTAATTAATCGCGGCTGAAAAGAGAGTTTTGTGTTATAATTTTAAGTTTTTTGAATTATCATTGATTTATGAATTAAGAATTTAAGTTTTATTTATTTTTCTATTATTTTTTAGATTTTAATTTATTAAACTAGTTTTTAACTTTATTTTTTAGAAAATAAAGGGTTAGGTCTGGCTCAGACTATTTTTTCTCAAACCTATATCTAGGGGTGGGCATTTTACCCGACCCGACCCGACTCGACCCGAAAAATTTCGGGTTCAGGTCGGATCGGGTTGGGATTGAAACCCGATCGGATTAAAAATTACACACCCGATCGGGTTGTGATCGGGTCGGGTTGCAAAAAAGTAAAAATAAACCTAACACCACACACTGCACAACACACACACACACGCTGCATACAGTCACTCAACAATTAACAAATTCACAAACCTAACACACACACGCTGTCAGCCACACACGACCATCACAAGTTCACAACTTCACAAATCACAAGTTCACTATCAAGCTCAAACACAAACAAGGCAGCCGCAAGTCCACAACCAGCCACCACAAGACTCACACACACCAGTCCATGATCTGTTGCTGCCAACTGCTGAAACCACGATCTGCTGCTGCCAAGTGAAGCCGCGACCAGCTGCTGCAAAGTCAAACCTGTCCAGCCGTGAGTTGTCCCAGTCTCCGTGATTTGTTGCTGCCAACTCCCAAGTGAAGCCGCGATCTGCTGCCAAGTGAAATCACGTCCAACTGTGAGCTGTGGCTGCCGATCTGCTACTTGAAGGCCAAATCCTCACAACCCGACCGACTTTTTCCCCACCCGAACCCAATTTTGAAGCTTTCCACTTTCAAGCTTCAACTTTCAAGTTACCTAATTCATAACTTTCATGGTATATATGTACTATATAATTATATAAGCATAATTGGTTATTATGTAATTGATTATTATTTAATTGTTCTAAACTTGTAATTATGTATTTATAAATTCAAGTAATAAAATCAAGAAAATTGGTGTATTTATGATTTTTTTATGAATAAATTTTTATTAATTGTTAATAAATAATTTTTTTTGTTAATTATTAATAATTGAAATAATATTAATTGATAATTGTTAATAATTGATTTTTTATGAATAAATTAGCACATTGGTAGTTTAGATATTAAAATTAAGTATTATGTTTATATATTTTATAATTATAATGTGTTATGTGATTATGTGCACTTGTGCAGTAGCTTCAAGCCTTTAACTTTAAAAAAATTAATAAATTCCATTAATATTTTATTGTATGTTAAATTGTTAATAATTCGTTAATCGTTAAGTACAAGTAATTTGGGCTTGAAATTAAAGGGTTTATAATAAAAATTAAGACATAGATAGACGAATAATATCATATTATTATGGGGAATGGATAATTAGATATTATAAATTAATTAATTAATCATGAATTTCTTGCTTTTTGTTTATGGAGTATGAGCAATTTGAATTGAAATTACTAATTAGATTATGTTAATAATATTTCTATGTTTTGATTTTTGAATTAATGATTATTAATTATTATTTTGTATATTCATATGCTTGGACATTCAAGATCGAATTCGATGAGTGACGATGAAGAACAAAGTGTACAAATGGAAGGAACTCAAAGAGGAAAGGAAAAGGCAAAGTGAAGAAGACCGCCAATAAAGAAAAGATCGGAAGTGTGGAACCATTTTACTTTACTTTAAGATACTCCAAACAAATGCAAGTGCAACTATTGTGGTAGACAATATCAATGTCATTCAAGGCTTGATGGGATTACAAAAATGACAAGGCATACAAAGACATGCGAATCATACAAGACATTTCGGGCACAACAAAGTGGAAGTCAACAAAATTTGACAGTTGAGGGCAGCGAAGAAAATGCAAGTAATTTGGTTTTGGGTAAAGGATGGAGTCAAGACGCGTGTCGAAGGGCAGTAACTAAAATGATTTTTATGGGTGAGTTGCCGCTCAGTTTTGTAGAAAACAAAGGATTTAGGTATTTCTGCAGTGTAGCTATCCTGCAGTTCGTTATGCCATCTCGAAGAACTATTGGTAGAGATGTTATGGAATTATTTTTGGAGGAAAATGCAATGTTCAAGAGTTTGATTTGCAATAACAAGCAGCAAGTGTCTCTTATAACTGATTTATGGACTTCTGTTCAAAACATGAGCTACATGGTGATTACGGCTCATTTTTTTTATAGTGATTGGTGTTTGAATAGGAGGATTATTAGTTTTAGCGCAATCGAAGATCATAGAGGGAAGTTGATTGGCAAAAAGATTGTGGCTTGCTTACAGGATTGGGGGATAGAGAGGTTGTTTGCAATAATTGTTGATAATACCACTGGAATGATATTGTTGTTGGTTATGTCACTATGCAGTTGCTTGCTTGGAGGAATGATGATGCACTTGTGTTGGTGGGACAATATATGCATGTGCGTTGTTGTGCACATATTTTGAATTTGATTGTTGTTTCAGGATTGGGAGAGTTACATGCTAGTATTATTGTTATTCGGAATGTTGTAAAGTACGTGAGATCCTCCAGCACGAGGCTGCAGACATTTAAACAATGTGTTGAGTAGGTGAATTATCCAAAACAAATTGTTATTTTGGATTGTCCTACCAGGTGGATTTCCACTTATTTGATGTTGATGACTGCCCTGAAATTTCAATCGGCATTTGATAGAATAGCAGAATTGGATAAACCTTATGAGGCATACTTTGCTGAGAAAGAAAATAATGTTAGAAGGGTAGGCCCACGTGGACCGGAGGACTGGGAGAGTACTGAACGAATTGTGAAGTTTTTTAAGGTATTTTATGATGCCACATTGTTGTTTTCTGCCTCTTTGAGTGTGACTTCTAATATTTGTTATGATACTATTGGCTTAATTCAGAGTTCATTGACTGCACTGCAAGAAAGTACATATCCTTGAGTGTCCTCTATGGCTTATAGTATGAGGGAAAATTTTGATAAGTATTGGGAGTTCATAGGAAAAATAAACAAAATGTTGATTGTTGCCTCTATTCTTTATCCACGAGCGAAAATGGATTTTATTAAACATATTTTTGAGATCATTGTTGGTAATGATAATTTGATGGTTGAACAAATGACCAAAGTAATGAAGGACTTGTTGAATGAGTTTTATGATGCATATAGTGCATTCTCTGCTAGTTCCGCACCATCGATGTATAGTGAGAGTGGTCTTAGTTGCAGCTATGGAGGTACAAGTTCTTCTCAATGTTTTACAACTGAGGCTAATTTGGTGGATGTTGCTGATGGTGAATGTGATGACGCTTTTCAAGTTGCTCGCCCTTTCCTTGGATATGCCAGGAAGGTTTTTGTTCAAAATGAGAGTAGAAGAGTAGTATCTGAGGTGAAAAGGTACTTGAAGGACCCAGTTGAAGATCCCAGCAATCTTAAACTTAATGTTTTGCTTTGGTGGAGGGTGAATGGATCGAGGTATTCAATTCTGGAGAAAATTACAAGAGATGTCCTCGTTGTTCCTGTTTCTACAGTGGCATCTGAGTCTGCCTTTAGCACCGGGCGTCGTATTATTGATGAGTATAGGAATTCTTTAACCCCAACTATGGTTGAGGCATTGATATGCACTGAAAATTGGCTGCAGTCTAAATGTTTTGTCAATCCAGTCTACAACCTCCAAAAAGATATTAAGGAGCAAATGTTTCATATAGAATTATAAGAAGGTAATGTTTTTAATTTTTTATCATACATTATACACATAATATATTTAAAATGAATTATAACTTTATATAGAACATCTACATGCAGTCATGTACTTGAGTTACTAATTTATTTTTTTTTAGATTTTATAGAGCTTATAAGATCACAAGCTTCGACAGTGGAAGCGGTGAGCGCCGACATTGGTGTTATGGATGTTTGAAAGGTAACTTTTAATATATATTATCATTCATAATTTGATATTATAGTACTATTAATATTTGGTTGTAATTTAAACTATAATTATAGTTGTTATAGTTTTAAATTTTAAGTCTAATTTGTAATTGTTTTAGTTAGACAAGTTGAAGTTGATAGAATGTTATTATTGTCTAGTATTATATTTAACTTGATTTGGTGATGAATGCCATAAAATAAGCATGATTGACTTAATTATTGATAACTCTACGAAATGAGAGTTATTGCAGCAATTCTATACTTAAATTAAGATCACTTAGTGAGTAAATGATGTGTTTTTATTGCATTTTTGTTACATATTGCATAAACATTCATTTTAGTTTCGTCCTAATAAGTTTTGCTTGATTTAATTAATTTGTGATCAAATTGTGTGCATAATCATAGGTTTTCATAAGCTTATGATTCAAGGAACGAATGTTGAAGCAATAGGCTGGTACAAAAGATGAAGAATATGGCCATAAAATAAGTAAAACAAAATCTGGAGCAGTGCAGTGCTAGAGCCGTTGCTGGAGCAATCCTGGAACAACGATAGAGAAAACTTAGCACGAGATATCTGCAGAATTAAGATCTACAGTTTTCTAATCTGATTCATGCGCGCCCTAGGCTCATGCTTACCCTAATTTTCATTATAAAAAGAGGTGCACAACACATAAAACGGCGGCAAGGAGTAGCATTGAAGGAAATTAAAAAGGAAAAGAAGAAAACAAGTAGAATTCAAGAGAACCAAGTCTGCATCAGCAAAGAATCCAGTAGAGTTGTTTATATTCAGTCTTCATCGTTCTTTACTTGTTCTTTTCTCTACTCTTCGGTTAAAACCAATGTATTTCGTGACCATTAGTTTACTTTTTGTTTCCCTTTTTCTAAGTATGAACTAAACTTGCCTGTTGTTGAGTGACAAACAATGTAAATGGGTTTTTGACTGTTCTTATGAGTTGTTGTATGATTGTTATGTAATGTGAATGGGTTTTTGACTGTTCTTATGAGTTGTTGTATGATTGTTATGGCATTTTACTCTAGTAGCTATTATTATAACTATTATTTCGGCTGACCACCCATTTAATGGTTCAAGTTAAGATAGAGCCGCAAAAGGGCCTGTCTTAGTGGATATTACAGGAGTAATACTTGATCTTAATTTAAGCTTCCTGGATTAAGTTTATCTTGAATCCCATAAGGGTTATACTTGATGTTAAAATTTATGAAGAACTAGAAATAGGCACTCACCATGTAGGGTTGATAGAATTGATGTTCACAATCCCATGCCTCATGTACAATAGCAACTGGTCATTGTTAGGATACTTAAAGGTATGAGAAGTCCAACACGCGACAGCTGAGGATGCAAAATAATTATGCCCAGTGCTGTAAGAATTGTTGTAACAACTGGTATTAATTTTATGAAAAGCAGTAAGCTTATGAAGAAAGTTTGATCATTCAACTACCTTATTCTCAATTGATTTTTTCACACAATTTACTTAGTTTATTTTATTACTGCATTTATTGGTCATATTTCCTTACAATTGTTAATTTCGATAGTAAACAACTTTGAATTTGTTCATCTTGAAATAAAGGTATATAGTACTATTGTGATTGCTGTAGCATTTCTAGTAACATCAATTCTTGTGGAGATGATCTTAAAATACTTATCACTTTATTACTTGTTGTGCACACTTGTACATTGGCATAAATAACATTAGTATTTATACCCAACAAGTTTTTGGCGCCGTTGCCGGGGATTGATTGTTTATTTTTGAAGTGTGAAGTAAGTCTTGATAGTGCCAATTTGATCTAATTGATTTTATTTATTGACAGATCAACAATTGCATGTGCAAAGGCAGATATGTTGTATTCCAATTTGATCCTGAGAGTGAAAGGACTGTAAGAAGACTGTGAAGAGAACACAAAAAATTAAAAACTATTTCAAACATGGATAATCTGCAGGATGTGGGAAACTTGGACCCTCATGGGCCACTATAACCTATCAACATTCAAGAGGGGTTGAATGAGCATGTTAATCAGAGACAGCTAGGCAACAACAATATTATTTACATGGCTGATGACAGAGATAGGGCTATCAGGGATTATGTGGTGTTAACTCCTCAAGTTGTAGATCCTGGGATAGTCAGACTTGAAGTGGAAGCTGCAAACTTTGAACTTAAACTAGTGATGTTCCAAATGCTGCAAACAGTGGGTCAATTCAAAGGACTACCAAATAAAGATCCTCACATCCATCTTAAGTTGTTTTTTGAAGTGAGTGATGCTTTTAAATGAGCAACACAAGATGCTTTAAGACTAAGGCTTTTCCCTTATTCTTTAAGAGATCGAGTAAGTGCATGGTTGAATTCATTACCCACTGATTCCATAACTACATGGAATGACTTGGCTGAGAAATTCCTAATGAAATATTTTCCACCAACCAAGAATGCAAAATTACGTAATGAGATCACTTTATTTCATCAACTTGAAGATGAGAGTTTGTATGATGCTTGGGAGAGATTTAAAGAACTGCTCAGAAGGTGTCCTCATCATGGCATTCCTTGTTGCATACAGTTGGAGACTTTCTATAATAGGTTGAATCCAAGCACGAGATTGATGGTTGATGCTTCAGCAAATGGAGATTTGTTATCTAAATCTTACACTGAAGCTGATAAAATCTTGAAGAGAATTGCCAACAATAATTATCAGTGGCCATCAACTAGACAACCAACAGCAAGAGGTACAGCAGGGGTACATAATATAGATGTTATTACAATATTATTAGCACAAGTAACCTCATTTACTAACATGGTGAAAGCCATGACTTCTACTCCAGCAACAGTTAAGCAGATTGCAAAATTGTCTTACGTGTATTGTGGTGAAGAACATGACTTTGATAACTGCCCTGGAAATCCAACATCAGTAAATTATTTGGGTAATTTCAACCAACAACTTGAAAACAACCTATATTCAAATACTTACAACTCTGGATGGAAGCAACACCCAAATTTCTCATGGAGCAGTCAAAATCGAAATGCCCCAGTATTGAATGGGTAGAACAGGAACACTCAACCACATGGTTTTCATCAACAGAGTCAAGGACAAAAACACACCAACCAAGATCCAACCTCTTCATTGGAAGCATTGATTAAGGAATACATTGCAAAGAATGAAGCAATTGTGCAGTGTCAAGCTGTATCCTTGAGAAACCTGGAAAACCAAATGGGACAGCTTGCCATAGCAATGAGTAGCAGAACTCAAGGAAGTTTACCCAACAACACAGAAGATCTAAGAAGAGAGGGGAAGGAACACTGCAAAGTAATCAACTTAAGATATGGAAAGAACATTGATATCCCAATTGATGTGACTAAAAATGGGGCTGAAATTTAATTCCTTACAAAAACCACCTCAAGATGAGAGTATGTTACAACAATCCAGCCATCAAGACACTAGTGTTAGGGGTGAAGCTGCAACAGCTATGGAAGGAAATCAACCAGTACATATTGAGAAAGCAGTTGCAACACCATTAGCCACAACCTACAACAAACCAAACGAGCAGAGTTTGGTACCTCCTAAAGCTACCCAGCAGTTTAGGCATCCACCTCATTCATCATGGCATTCCTTGTTGCATATAGTTGGAGACTTTCTATAATAGGTTGAATCCAAGCACGAGATTGATGGTTGATGCTTCAGCAAATGGAGATTTGTTATCTAAATCTTACACTAAAGCTGATAAAATCTTGGAGAGAATTGCCAACAATAATTATTAGTGGCCATCAACTAGACAACCAACAGCAAGAGGTACAACAGGGGTACATAATATAGATGCTATTACAATATTATTAGCACAAGTAACCTCATTTACTAACATGGTGAAAGCCATGACTTCTACTCCAGCAACAGTTAAGCAGATTGCAAAATTGTCTTACGTGTATTGTGGTGAAGAACGTGACTTTGATAACTGCCCTGGAAATCCAACATCAGTAAATTATGTGGGTAATTTCAACCAACAGCTTCAAAATAACCCATATTCAAATACTTACAACTCTAGATGGAAGCAACACCCAAATTTCTTATGGAGTAGTCAAAATCGAAATGCCCCAGTATTGAATGGGTAGAACAGGAACACTCAACCACATGGTTTTCATTAACAGAGTCAAGGATAAAAACACACCAGCCAAGATCCAACCACTTCATTGGAAGCACTAATTAAGGAATACATTGCAAAGAATGAAGCAATTGTGCAGAGTCAAGCTGTATCCTTGAGAAACCTGGAAAACCAAATGGGACAACTTGCCATAGCAATGAGTAGCAGAACTCGAGGAAGCTTACCCAACAACACAGAAGATCCAAGAAGAGAGGGGAAGGAACATTGCAAAGTAATCAACTTAAGATCTGGAAAGAACATTGATATCCCAGTTGATGTGACTAAAAATGGGGCTGAAATTTAATTCCTCACAAAAACCACCTCAAGATGAGAGTATGTTACAACAATCCAACCATCAAGACACTGGTGTTAGGGGTGAAGCTACAACAACTATGGAAGGAAATCAACTAGTACATGTTGAGAAAGAAGTTGCAACACCAGTAGCCACAACCTACAACAAACCAAACAAGCATAGTTTGGTACCTCCTAAAGCTACCCAGCAGTTTAGGCATCCACCTCCTTTACCACAGAGGTTCCAGAAGCAAAAACAAGACAAGTAGTTCAGCAAATTCCGGGAAGTACTGAAGCAATTACACATCAACATACCTTTTGTGGAAGCTTTGAAGTAAATGCCTAATTATGTGAAATTTCTAAAAGAAATATTGGCAAGAAAGAGAAGGTTGGGAGAATTTGAAACTGTTGCTTTAACACAGGAAAGCAGTCATATGCTCCAAAGTAAGATTCCTAAAAAATTGAAAGATCCAGGAAGCTTCACAATACCATGTTCCATTGGAACTAAGTACAATGGTAGAACACTCTATGATTTGAGAGCCCATATTAATCTAATACCGTTATCTGTATTTAAGTAGTTGGGAGTAGGAGAATGCAGGCCAACAATAGTCACCCTGTAATTAGCTGATAGATCTCATGGATATCTTGAAGGAAAAATTAAAGATGTACTGGTGAAGGTTGACAAATTTATCTTTCTAGTGGACTTCATTGTATTAGACTTTGAGGCTGATAAAGAAGTACCCATTATACTTGGAAGACCTTTCCTAGCAACGAGAAAAACTCTGATAGATGTGCATAAATGAGAGCTAACAATGAGGGTGAATGACTAGCAAGTCATATTCAATGTATTAGAGGCTATTAAGAACCCTGATGATGCAGAAGATTGCAATTTCCTGAGTGTTGTAGATTTTGTTGTAGTAGACAGAATCAACAAATGCTGCAATAATGAGGTGATCAAGGTTGCCATATTTGAAAGCTTTGAAGAAGAAGATGTTACAGCAAACCAGATAGATTAGATGGAAGGAAAGCAATCCAATAAGCATAGCAGATTTTTTGAATATTTGAATCTCTCAGACAGGGAAGTAAAAAACAATTTTACCATCTATTGAATCACCTCCTATTCTTGAATTAAAATTGTTACTCTCACATTTGAAATATGCTTATCTTGGTCAAAATAACACACTTTCTATAATTATTTCTTATACTTTGGATGTAGGTCAAGAACAAAGCCTGGTAGATGTGCTTGGGAAATACAGAAAAGCAATTGGATGGACCATGTCAGACATTAAAAGGATCAACCTATCCGTATGCATGCATAAATTCTGTTAGAAGATTGCTACAACAATTCAGTGGAGCAACAGAGAATGCTAAACCCTATTATGAAAGAAGTTGTAAAAAAATATATATCAAATGGTTGGATGCTGGAATCATATACCCAATATCATAAAGTTCATGGGTAAGCTCAGTTCAATGTGTTCCAAAGAAATGAGGAATAACAATGATAGCAAATGAGAAGAATGAATTTATTCCCACAAGAACAGTGACTGGTTGGACGGTATGTATGGATTACAGGAAGCTCAACAAAGCTACTCGAAAAGATCACTTTCCAATTCCATTCATAGATAAGATATTAGATAGACTTGTGGAAAGCAATCTTATTGTTTCCTATATGGGTATTCAGGTTACAACCAAATTGTTATAGATCCAGAAGATCAGGAAAAGACTACATTTACTTGTCCTTACGGAACTTTTGCAGTCAGAGAATGCCCTTTGGTTTGTGTAATGCTCCAGTGATGAGCATAATTTATATACATATTTTACCCTTTATTATATAATTGATAGTTAATTTTATTTATTATTTTTAATTAATTGAATTATTTTATTAAATAGGGAGTTAATTGGAGATTATGGATGAAAAGTACATAAAGAATAATAATTGGACAGCATTGAAGATCAAATCAATTTGTGGAAGTAATTAAGGAGATGTGCAAGAAATTTTGTTCGAAGAAAATAAAGCCAATAAATTGAATTCTCCATGCTCGTGCAAACAAAGAAGAAGGTTAAAGCTAAAATGGGCAGCACATAAAACAAATCTTTTAATTAAGCCTTTGAATGGAAAGTCAAAGTAGATTAAAGGAAGGAAATCAATAGCTTTTCGCTTTTATAGTTTTCAATTACGTGGCCAAGCAAATAAAAGGGGAAGCCTTGTGGCTTTAGGATTTAAGAGGTGGGGCCCATTTCAAAGATTATAAAAGGGAGTTTTTGCTTTTGGAGAAGGGAGGAGCCGCCAGAGGGGGAGAAAAAGAACCAGAGATTCGGCTTTGGAAGAGAGCAATCCGCAGCAGCAATATTTCGGCTTCCATGGCTGATTTTATTTCTTTTGTTGCTCCTAATTCAAGTATGTCTAACTAATTTTCTTATACTGAGGTTAAAGATGAAACCCTATTCAATGAAATAATTATCTTTTTATTTATTTAATTCTCTATATATGTTCTTTAATGATTATGTTTTTTTATTTCACATGATTAATTGGATGTTATTAAAATCTTTTCATCAATTCTGTCATGCATTATTGATTGTTAGGATTAATATTCGATTAAATCTATGCTTGGATTTATAAAGTTTATTCATGATTATCTTTGATTCTATGTCTTTCATTAAATTGTTTACATGGAGTGCTTGGGAAAACTTTGACTCTTTGTTATTCAATATGTTCACATGGGATATTTAGATGTCATACTATTAAGTAGAAAAAGAACCTACACAAGATTAATTTTATTTAGGCTTAATTGTTATATCCATGAGATGACATAGATTGATTTCGAGTTGTCACTCTAAAATTGGGGATTAATGAATATTTAGATAATTACTAGTTGAATAGTGGTGGATTCTGAAGCCTTGGTAATTTTTATCTTATTAAATTCTCATTTACTCTAATTATTTTCTTAGTTTAATTTCCCATAAAACTCAATTTGCTCAACTAGGTTAGAATTAATATTAATTTTAGATTTAAATTAGACTTTTCAATTTATAACAATCCCTGTGGGATCGACCTCGTTACCACTATTCTATCTCTAGATTCGTGCGCTTGCGAGTATATTAAAATTCTCACAACATCCAGCAACTTTCCAGAGATATGTGATGTCTATTTTCTCAGATATAGTAGAGCAAACATTGGAAGTCTTCATGGATGATTTCTCAATCTTTGGAGAGATGTATACTGATTGTTTACAGAACTTGGAAGAAGTTCATAAAAGATATGAAATGACTAATTTAGTACTCAATTGGGAGAAATGCCATTCATGTGCAAGAAGGCATAGTGTTGGGTCATAAGGTATCTAAGAAGGGCATAGAGGTAGATAAGGCAAAGATAGAAGGCAAAGATAGAAGTGATAGACAAATTGCCACCTCCTACTTCAATCAAGGGGATTAGAAGCTTTTTGGGTCATATTGGATTTTACAGACGATTAAAAAAAGATTTTTCAAGGGTAAATAAACTACTATGCTCATTGCTAGAACATGAAAAGCCTTTCCATTTCAATAAAAACTATCTTCAAGCATTTAGAGAATTAAAGAAAGCTTTTATCACTGCACTAGTGGTTATATCACCATATTGGACCGTCCCATTTGAACTAATGTGTCATGCCAGTGACCATTCTATTGGGGCTGTGTTAGGGCAGAGGAAGGATAAGATCTTCCGCTCCATATACTATGCCAGCAAGGCTCTTACTCAAACTCAGATTAACTACACCACTATAGAGAAAGAGTTGCTAGTAGTAATATTTGCTTTCGATAAATTCATAGCTTACTCGGTGGGTACTAAAGTGATAGTATACACAGAAAATGCGGCCATTAAATACCTGATCTCAAAGAAGGATGCTAAACCTAGATTAATCATATGGATCTTATTACTTCAAGAGTTTGATTTGGAAATTAAAGACAGAAAGGGAACCGAGAACCAAGTACCAGATCATCTGTCTAGGCTAGAAGCAGACACAAGCATATTAACACAAAAAGAAATCACTGAAACTTTTCCTGATGAACAACTGTTAGAAATACAGCAAGCACAGATGTTATAGCAATCAGGACCTCCATGGTATGCAGACTTTGCTAATTACTTAAAAAGTGGATTGCTACCACATGAATTGAAGTTTCAACAGAAAAAGAAATTTCTTCATGATGTTAGAGGCTACCAATGGGATGCCCCATATTTGTATAAGTTATGCTCTGATCAAGTCATACGAAGATGTGCTTCAGAAGAAGAAATCCCTCACATACTGGAATCCTGCCATGCTGCAGCATATAGAGGACATTTTGGTGGTCATAGAATAGTTGTTAAGGTTCTGCAATCAGGGTATTACTGGCCTTCTATTTTTAAAGATGCTTATTAGTTTGCTAAATGTTGTGACAGGTGTCAAAGGACAGGAAACATAACTCAGAGACATAAAATGTCATTGACAAACATTATGGAAGTGGAGGTTTTTAATGTATGGGGAATAGACTTCATGGGTCCTTTTCCACCATCCTTTGGGAACTTATATATGCTGGTTGATGTGGATTATGTCTCCAAATGGGTAGAAGCTGCAACATTACCCATTATTGATGCTAGAGCAGTCGTAAACTTCTTTAAGAAAAACATCTTTTTCTGGTTTAGCACTCCACGACCAATTATTAGTAATGAGGGCACTCATTTTTGCAACAAAGTATTTACTGCAGCTATGGTAAAATATGGAGTCAGGCATAAAGTAGCAACAACATACCACCCATAATCCAATAGCCAGGCAGAAGTGTCTAATAGAGAGATTAAGAAGATCTTAGAAAAAATGGTGAACCCATCAAGAAATGATTGGTCCTTGCGTCTGCATGACTCTCTATGGGCCTACAGAATAGCATACAAAACACCACTAGGCATGTCTCCCTACTGAATTATATTTGGGAAAGCTTGCCACTTGTAACTTGAGCTGGAGCACAAAGCACACTAGGCATTGAAGCAATTAAATTGGGATCTACATGTTGTAGCAGAGCAAAGGAAACTTCAACTATGTGAGCTTGATGAGTTACGATTGTTCTTATATGAAAATGCCAGAATCTATAAAGAGAGGACAAAACACTAGCATGACAAACATATCTAACACAAGAAATTTAGCCCTGGTCAACTAGTGCTGCTCCATAATACAAGGTTAAGATTATTTCTAAGAAAACTTAAATCTCGATGGTCTGGATTCGTCAAGTTACTCAGAATCTATCCTCATGGGGTTGTTGATCTCCTAAATAAAAAGACGTGTCAAGAATTCAAAGTCAATGGGCACAAAGTTAAACATTCCATACACTCAGCTGCAGCGTGTTCCGAGGTTTTACTCCTTAAAAAACCAAAGTTATAAGCACGCAAAGAGGTCAGATTGAAGGACCTTAAATCAAGTGCTCAATGGGAGGCAACCCGTTGCAGAGGCAATCACTTCAACTTAGACTGACCCTCCCTAGTTTGGTTGAATTCTTTTCCTTTTATTTCATTTTAATTTTGTTATTTACTTATTGTTATTTATTTTTATTTTCCTTATTTAGGATTATTTAACCTTAATTTTTTTGTCATTTTATGTCTTTATTTTGAATTTCTTAGGATTGGTTTTATTTATTTTTAAATTTCTTAAGGGAAATAAGTGTGACAAATGGATTCCATACTGACAATTGGGGTTGTATTGTTGACAGAGTATAGAGGCAAGCCACGTGACAGTGGCTATTGGAGGAGAATATGTAACCGTTGCTAGAGCAAACAATTGGGTGTTGCAGCAACCAATATTACCGTTACAGTAACTTAAAGATGGAGCCTCTCACTTACCGTTAGAGATAATATATGACATATGGGTGGATGGATTTGGATTGAAATTAAGGAAGAATATCTCCTAAATTAATGCACTAATTTCTCTTGCCTATTTTTATGGGATATGCTCAATAAATTTAAAAAATATATTCTTCCCTAATTTATCTTGTTTTACCAGAATTGTTTTCATTTAATCCCACCTATATAAAGAAGTTACTGTGCAGGTTGACCTCTAACACTATTTGCTTTCCCCTTCGTAGTTAAGACTCAGGAAACTCAAATTAAAATCAAGTATTACTCCCGTAATATCCACTAAGACAGACCCTTTTACGGCACTATCTTAACTTAAACCATTAAATGTGTGGTCAACCAGAATAACAGTTATAATAATGCTACTAGAGTAAAATACCATAACAATCATACGGCAACTCATAAGAATAGTAAAAAAACCCATTCAGATTGTTTGTCACTCAACTACCGGCAAGTTTAGTTCATACTTAGAAAAAAGGAAAACAAACAGCAAACTAATGGTCACAAAATACATTGGTTCAATCGAAGAGTA
>MKYO02028868.1:19639-29759 GCA_002013955.2 Citrus medica
AGATACCCAAGTACGTCAAATTAATAGATTTATACTTTAATTTCTTCTCGCCATTTCAATTCCAATTTTTAGGATAATTTGAATCACTTCCACTACAAATCCAACCACCCATTTACAAAATTAATTCTATCCACAATTAAAATCCACCTCCTCGTGGGATCGACACTCGTCACTATTGATCTATACTACAATAGATTCGTGCGCTTGCGAGTTCATTAAAATTTGCACAACACAAAGCAGCTGCCTAGCTTTTTCCTTCGCTCATCACCAGCATCTGTGTGGTATTAGGAGTTCATCTCGATGCCAAAGATGAGCATGTCAAGAATAATGGTGCCCTTACTGCATGCACCATCAAGAGAATTGATGGTGAAGCTGCTGGAGCCCTATTTGAACTAGTTGTTGTGATAGGGGCGAGACGAGCTATTGGGTTGGAACAACGAATACAAGCATTGAGCACCAGCATCAATCAATGTGTTGAAACTCAGCAGAGGGAAAATAATAGGTTCTGGAGTTATTTGAGGCACCTGGACAACCAGCTCCACCAATTTGTTGTATACATGAAGAGTAACCATAGAAATTTCCCTAATTCCTTGCTCCAACAATATAATTTTGACACCCACACAGCAAAGGCTACAGCAGAAGTCAGTGAGGAAGCTACTGACACAGATGAACCAGAGGAGGAAGCTACAAAGGAGGAAATAGATGCTGATGAAAGGTCAAACCAGCCCGAAGAAGAGGATGTCAAGCCTGCAACTGACAGTTCCCCAACAGAGGCAGAGGAAGAACCTAAGGAACCCCAGTCAGGACCTCCTCCAAGTCCATAAAAAAGAACATCATCCAAGAAGAGAAAGATGAACCTACCGACGAACCTCATATTCCAGTCCTTTCTAGGAAGGGCAACGAGAAAGTAATCACTCCTCCTGCCTCGGATGATGAAGCCGAGCCAATTGATGCAGAGTTGGAAGCTATAGTAGCCAAAGTCACGCGTATGTTGTGCAAATTTTGTTGAACTCGCAAGCGCATAAACCTATTGTAGTATAGACTAATGGTGACAAGTGTCGATCCCACGAGGATGTGGATTTTAATTGTGTATAGAATTAATTTTGTAAATAGGTGGTTGGATTTTGTGGTTATGGTGACTTAGATTATCCTAAAATTGGAATTGAAATGACAAGAATAAATTCTAAAATTGAAATTGAAATGACGAGAATAAATTGAAGAGAAATCTATTGAAATGACGTACTTGGGTATCTGGATCCGCATCAACATGCACCATGGGCTAAATATTCCTTATTAATAACAATTAAATCATGAGGGGGGAATCCACACCTCATGAACCACGCTCTAATCAATATGGTGCTAAGGGCTTATCGTGCCAAATAATAATAACCTTATTCTAGGGAGCCGGTGAAACAAGGGCGGTATCTAGACAAGCTTATTATTATTTGTCAACGAGAAGTTAAAACATCCACAAAAACTAGAGGGGAAGAGAAAATAAATTTTACCAAATAAAGCCCATGACACATGTTGAGACTTCACCTTCAACCCAATCTTAAAAGAAAATTAGCTATTCATAATTGAACTAGGGGCAAAATAGAAATTTATTAAAATACATAGAAAATACAAGATGGAGAAGGAATTACAGAAAATGGATCCCAAAAATGGATTCAGAGATATCAAATTAGGAGGGAGGTCCCCTTTTTATAGATACATCAAGTAAATCATGGCCATAGGATTAAAAACAGTTTGGACGCTCAGGATTGCGCCACGTCATCAGTCAACAGTACGCGTGAATAGTATGCAGTTTGACCACACGGATGAACAGTAACACGGTTTGACCCGGGTTGAACAATAACGCGGTTTGGTTGAAAATAATCCTGTGTGATGCATGTACCGTGCACGAGATTTTTTGGTCCATTGATATGCTGGCACGTCACCATCAACAATACATAAGAATTTTAGTCCAACAAGATCGTGACACCTCATCAGTCAATGCCACATCATCTGTCAATGCCACATCATCGATCTGTCTATATGAACAGTGTCGTGAACAGTAATGTTGACAGTACCGTAGATGTGAACAATGCCATTTTTTCTTTTATGCTCCTCCTAAGGATTTCGACCGTCCTGAGTTCAAAAGTGATGTCTGTTTTGCTGTCTGATCTCTCATTTATTGTGAAATGACTATGATGCCCCTAAAACATCTACTTGACATCATTGTCGTTATCACGACTGAGGGACACGAAGCTGAGCAATTTCGGTACCTTCACAGTAAACTCCCCGCAAACCTACTATCATTAATCCACAGGGATCCAATAAAAGAAATGGAGGCACTTCTGAAGGCCTTGCTGCAGCAGCCACACCAGAACCTAAAAGGACCAGATCTGTTTCATCTAGGCAGGCTGCACCAACAGCCACTTCTTCCACGAGCCTGCCAACAAAGAAGAAGAAGCCATTGCCCACTGCCTTACCACAAGAATCCCTTAAGGATCGGCTGTGAAGCGCATCTAAAAACTGCTGAAGTCACTCCACCATGTTGTAACAGTGCTCAAACAACATATAAGTACCCCCTACCTACTTGTTTATTTTATTTTTAACATAAAAAAAGCTTTTTTTTCATTTCGCTTTAATTTTCTTATTCATTCTGCATGTCCCTTTCAGTTAGTGTATGCATGTTTGGTTCATGTGTTTTTTTTTTTTTGTGCTTGTGAGGACACAACACCACTTAAGTTTGAGGGGGTTGTGTTTATGTTTGTGTTGTGGGAAGCTCTGTTATCTGATATTTGTGTATGGATCTAGAAACCTAATGAAGATAAAATGTGTGTTATTCAGTACTTGTGCGAATGGCGAGTAGAGATAGTTGTAGATAGAGGTTGAGATTCTGTCTTGACACTTAGACTTTGATTGGGTTTTATGAGAATGTTGTAGCAAGCCGAGAACATAAAAGAGGAATATAATACTTCAAGTTGGGGAAGAGTTTTGGTTTAATTGTGGTCATTATGACATAAATTTAGCTCCAATGGCTTAAGTTGTTGAGTAACCAGGGCTGACTATGTACCTCATATGCAGACTTGAGTCCAAAAGCAACAGGAGGTATGAAAATTGCTGTAGGAAAAGTTATTGTTCTTAAAAAACTAATAATAAATGGTAAAAAGAAAAGAAAGGTCCTCTATCTAGGATATTAAGTAGTCAGGCCTGCTCATAAGCTCCATGTCCAGCCTTGAGTAAAAGATATCTTTAGATAAGATTATGTTATAATATTGCTATAGTAACTTTGATCTGTGCACTGATTGAGTAATTGGGTGTCATCATTACAAGTGATTGACATTCACGTGAAAAAAATAAATGTTGCAGTGAAGAGGGTTAAGTGTTCTTAGCACAGTTTGAGTATATGTGTGATTTTTGCCTCCCCATGTGTGAATACAATTGTGTTCTACCACTGAATTACATACAATATCTTGGTAATGTTGTAGCACCTCTAGAATCTAATCAAAGTGGCACACACACACATTTGGGCAGAAGGAAGTTTAAGTCTAGAACTGACCTGCTATGGCTATGTTGCATGATTAAATTGTAATCTGAGGGTGGAAGAATCCTTGCGAATTTGATGACAAATCTAAGTTGTTTATTGCATGATTGTGTGCGTGAAGTGTTAGTCTATTGTCATTACTTGAGGATAAGTAACGATTCAAGTTTGAGGGTGTGATAACTCTATGAAATGAGAGTTATTACGGTAATTCTAGACTTAAATTAAGATCATTTAGAGAGTAAATGATGTGTTTTTATTGCATTTTTTTTACATTTTGCACAAACATTCATTTTAGTTTCGTCCTAATAAGTTTTGCTTGATTTAATTAATTTGTGATCAAATTGTGTGCATAATCGTAAGTTTCCAGAAGCTTATGATTCAGGGAAAGAATGTTGAAGCAATAGGCTGGCACAAAAGAAAAAGAATATGGCCACAAAAGAAGTAAAACAAAATCTGAAACAGTGCAATGCTAGAGTCGTTGTTGGAGCAGCAATTGCTATAGCAATCTTGGAACAACGATAGAGAAAACTTAGCACGAGATAACTGCAGAATTAAGATCTGCAGTTTTCTAATCTGACTTATGCGCGCTCTAGGCTCATGATTACCCAAATTTTCAGTATAAAAAGAGGCGCGCAACACATAAAACGGTGGCAAGGAGTAACATTGAAGAAAATTAAAAAGGAAAAGAAGAAAACAAGTAGAATTCAAGAGAACCAAGTCTGCATCAACGAAGAATCCAGCAGAGTTGTTTGGATTCAGTCTTCATCGTTCTTTACTTGTTCTTTTCTCTACTCTTCGATTGAACCAATGTATTTCGTGACCATTAGTTTGCTGTTTGTTTTCCTTTTTCTAAGTATGAACTAAACTTGCCTGTTGTTGAGTGACAAATAATCTGAATGAGTTTTTGACTATTCTTATGAGTTGATGTATGATTGTTATAGCATTTTACTTTAGTAGTTATTATTGTAATTGTTATTTCTGTTGACCACCCATTTAATGGTTCAAGTTAAGATAGAGCTGCAAAAGGGCATGTCTTAGTGGATATTACGGGAGTAATACTTGATCTTAATTTGAGTTTCTTGAATTAAGTTTATCTTGAATTCCATAAGGGCTATACTTGAAGTTAAGATTTATGAAGAAATAGAAATAGGCACTCACCTTGTAGGGTTGATAGAATGGATGTTCACAATGCCATGCCTCATGTAGAATAGCAACTGATCATTGTGAGGATACTTAAAGGTATGAGAAGTCCAACACTTAAAGGTATGAGAAGTCCAACACGCGACAGCTGAGGATGCAAAATAATTATGCCCAGTGCTGTAGCAACTGGAATTAATTTGATGAAAAGCAGTCAGCCTATGAAGTGAGTTTGATCATTCAACTAGCTTATTCTCAATTGATTCTTTCACACAATTTACTTAGTTTATTTTATTACTACATTTATTTGTCTTATTTCCTTACAATTGTTAATTTTGGTAGTAAACAACTTTGAATTTGTTCATCTTGAAATAAAGGTAGATAGCACTATTGTGATTGCTGTAGCATTTCTAGTAACATCAATTCTTGTGGAGACGATCTTAAAATACTCATCACTTTATTACTTGCTGTGTATACTTGCACATTGGCATCAATAGCATTAGTATTTATACCCAGCAATTATATATATAATCAAGTGTGTGTGTGTATTGAAAAATTTGGTAAACATATATATTTATTTGTAATTATAAATTTATAATGATATAATAGAAATTAGAAAGATTGTAACACCCCTTTAGCTCAATTAAAGATATGAATTAGATTTATTTATTTGTGTTTGTGTTTGATGTGTAACCTTATGAATTTGGTTTATTTGCTCAATTTTTTATATGAATTGAGTTTGTTCATTTTGCAACGTGGCTTAAAGAAAATATTTATTGTACATTTCTTCAATCTTTCTATAGGCAATCAGCACTTGAACTTGGAGTTAAAAAATTTTGAATTTAGAACTTATCAAAGTGCTTGCATGGAGCCATGGAGGAACCAAGAAAGCCTATTTAGTTTTAATGTTTCAACTTTGAACTTTGAACTTTGTGATTTGTGTTTCTAAACAATTTATTTTTGTTTAAATTTTGTGACTTTGTGAGTTTGTGTTTCAAACTTTTAAAGACTAATATTTGGAATTTGTGCTTTGGACTTTGTAAGTTTGTATTAATTTTAACTTTTATTAAGTTTGGACTTTGTTGGTTGAGCAAATAATAGTCATAATCCTACCCTCCAAGCCAATAGGCAAATAATCATATTCTAACATTTTAACTTTATTCATTTGATTTAATAGCATTTTCTTTTCTTTTTTTTTTTCAGTTGAAAATTAGTAAAAGTGACCACAATTAAGAAAAATGTCTTAAAACTATCACAAAACTACAAAAATAGGAAAAAAAGAGCTAAAAATTGCATTAATTGAATTTGACCCGAAATTGACCCAACCCAATTTGACCCGAAATTGACCCAACCCAATTTGACCCGATTTCAACCAACCCGAACTGACCCAATTTGACCCAAATTGAACCGAACTCAATCCAACCCGTTTTAAATCCAACCTAAACTTAACCTGAATTTTTTACCCGACCCGATCCGACCCAAATTATCAATAATTCGGGTTAAGTTCATATTGATTCTTGTCTAACCCGAACAACCTGAAACCCGATCAGGTTGACCCGAACCCGGTTTTGCCCACCCCTACTGATATCCAAACCCTGATGTAGAGGGTCGAGGCAGGCTTTTTTGTCAATCCTAGTTAAAATCCCCAGGGATCGTTCAAGAAAACCTGTAACTCTATTTTGAGGACTTTGCATTAAGAAAATACTTGAAAAAATCAACATGGCTTATCGGAATCCGATGGATATTCCTATTGCTAAAGAACAAAATTTTAGCATCAATATATGCCATAAGACTCCATAAGAAAAAGAAAAAATGGCTAAAGTTCCTTATTCCAATGCCATAAAGAGTCTTATATACGCAATGACATGTACAAGTGTCGATATTTGCTACGTTGTAGGATTGGTGAGTGAATACCAATCAAATCGTGGACAGAAGCACTAGCATGCTATCAAGGGGATTTTGGCATATCTTAAAGGCATTGCGGATTATTATTTGTTCTATCAAGAAGGAAATTTGCTCTTAATTGAATATTGGATGTCGATTGAGTTGGATGAGTGTAAATCTACCCCAAGATATGCATTCTTGCTCAACTGAGGTGCCATTTCGTGAAGCAGCAAGAAACAAACATCCATAGTTTTGTCGATGTTGGAAGCTGAATATATAGCATGGTTCAATAGCAGTGCAAAAAGCTGTTTGGATTAAGAGATTTTTGGAAGATCTAGAGATTTCTAAACATGCTTTAGAGGCAGAGACTATTTACTGTGATATTGAAGCTGCAATGTCTTTTCCCAATCATAGAGACTAAGTACAATTTCATAAGAGACATTGTGACAAAGAAAGAAGTCGTCATATTGGACATATCTACACATAGTATGATAACTAAACCCTTAAGACAGCTATAACAAGGAAGATGTTCTTCTCAGGTGCTAGATCTTTGGAGTTATGTAGATTGTAAGGGTGGGCACAATTTAAACGAACCAATCCAAATTAACCTAAACCGACCAATTTGATTGGTTTGAATTGGTTGTATCATAAAAAATCGGTTTGGGTTTTGTTTGACTTAAAACGATTTGTTGTTGGATTGGTTTTCAGTTTAGGTGCATTTCAAAAACTGACCAAAACCGATCCAATCTAATTGTTTAATTTTTATTTTAATTAGTAATATCGCATCATTCTATTTGACCTATTTCTATGTGCATGTGCTTTTGCATGCATATTATCATAACCCCTATTTTAAAACCATCTTTATTAATTACGAAACCTAATATTTTTTTGCTTCCCTATCTATCTCACAGCAAACAACTGCTTATCCCTCAAAATCAATATTTGCATCAGACTAATCTTCACCGATGGAGAGAGTCGCTATGATTTTTCATCTATAATTTTTTCTAGTTTATACTCTTCATTCAATTTTCCAAAAAATCAAATTCAATTTTGGGAAACACTCAACAACTATTTAGCGGCACTAGTAGCCCAAGCTCAGCCTGAATAACAAAAGAGATAACCATCTTTTGAATTTTGTTTTATTGTCAGCCTATCTACTTTGATTTATCTTTTCAAATTATTATTCTTGTTGCATGCCTTGTCCATCAACTGAAGTCATTATTCTTGTTGCATGCCTTGTCCATCAACTGAAGTCAAATGCTCTTTCATTTGTATTTTGTGAATGAAAACAAAATTATGCAAATCTGATAAGTATTAAATCAACATTTGCGCTTAGGAAAATAATTTTTTCATAAACTTAGGAAAATAAATTCACTGGTGGGACACTATATAAGTGAGTTACTTTGTTATATAACTTAAAAATTATCATTCTTAAGAGGATTGCCAGAAAGCTTTTGTTAAACTTTCAGTTTTCTTATGGTTTTGCTAAAAATAACACACAAATTAATTTGAGAATTAAAAATTCAAGAGTTATTTATATTATTATTATTATTTATTTTTATCACAAACCAATAGGCCAAATTGATACAAACCAATCTTGTCGATTTGGATCGATTCGGTTTGAAATTTTTTTGGAATTAGATCCGTTTGAGACAAGTCCAACCCGATAAGCTTGGATCGGTTTGAAATTTTGTCTTAAATTGATCCACATCGAGTTTGCCCACTCTTAACAGATTGTCCTCAGTTGTTATTTTGTTATGTTATCTTGTGGACATCTTTGTTTTCTTTATAAAGTATAACTGGCATAATTATGTACATGTAATGTACAAAGCATGTCATCAAGTTAAGACATGCTTTCTTACACAAGTGCTAGCCTCAGATTGTAAAAGCAAGCTGAAATGAGATTTTGATAACTATTGCCATAGAGCCAATGTTAATTCTATAGTATTATCACCTTGATTGGGTTAAAATGAGGTTAGTATTAAATAAATTTTTGGACTAATCATGATATACCTCATTATCATGAAAACCTGAACATAGCCAGATATGAGACCTAAATTATGGTGCTAGTGCAAAGTGACCATTTTTCAAAACTTAAGTTTGGTGCTTGTGCAGTGACTAGACTAAGATCTACACAATAAAATGAATATATGACCTACATTCTTTTTAAAGAGAATTTACCATTGCACATATTTCATACCACTTGTGTTTTGTGACCAATAAGAAAATGAGTGAATGGATCCGGTCTTCCGCACTGTGTAAGCTCTTATAAGATTTGTTAAAATCTCAATTTGTGTCCTTATAAATATCAAATGTGTTTTTGGGTTATCAGGCTAACATCAACTGCTTTAGCATGGTATCTATGACTTTGACATGATTCGGTCTTTGAAACATATTTAGGACATGGATTAGTTTGGAATGATAGGCATGAGTTTGGTGGAAGATTTGATGTTGTTCTACATCTTATTTATATGATTCACTTAGACTTGACAATTTAACCCGACCCTATTTTTGGCCCGATCGACCCGACCCTAATTTTTAAGGTTTTGACCCGAATTTTTGAGGTTAGGGTTTGGCTTAAAGCCAACCCGACCCTATCAAAAAAAAAAACTAAAACTAACATAAGTTAACACTTACCACTTAACACATGCACACATCATCACGAGCCTTCGATGGGTAGAAGACCAATTAATTTATTTTTGTTGCATTGCCAATCACATATTGCTTCCCATCATGAATACAAATAATGTACAAAATATTTAAATAATTGGTTTGGTAATAATTTTATAAACTTAAATTATTTTCTCACTTTTTTTCTTTTTTTATATGTAAAATCCTCAAAAGTGAAATTTTTAGTGGAGAGGAATTTGTGGATGAAGATGAAAGTGGCTCACAAGTGTTTTTTTTTTTAAATGTTTGGTTGTGCAATTGAATTATGAGTTTTTTTTGTATAAAATAATTTTTTTAATGTTGGGGTTGTGGAACTAAATTGTGTGATTTTATTTGTATAAGACATGATTTTTTTATTTTTTATTTTTTATGTTGGGTTGTTAAATTGAATTGTATATGGCTAAAATGGTTGTGGAATTACATTGAGTGTTTTTAATTTAATTGCATTGTGTGTTTTTCATGTTGGATTTTGGAATTGATTTGTGCGTGGGGTTGAAATGGTTGTGGAAAGTGGAATTGAATTGTGTTTGAAATGGTTGAGGAATTGCCGAATTAGTTGAAATGGTGGTGGGAAATAGGAGGGTTAACTATTCCGGTACGGTCGGGTTGGACCCGACCCGATGTTGACCCTATTCGGGTCGGGCCCGGCCCGACCATAACTAAGTGCCTGTTTGGTATGGCTTATTTAAGAGGTATAAGTGCTTATTTAATCGTATAAGCACTTTTTAAAATTTTTTATGGTGTTTGGTTATTTTTTTAGTAGAGTTTTTTTAGCTTAAATAAGCTGATTTACCTCTACTAGCAAAAGCTCAAAATTTGAGCTTTTGGGAGTAGAGGTTATAGAGATTTTCTAAAAATATATAATATAAAAAATATCACACAATTTAATGGTTCAAAAGT
>MKYO02028868.1:43425-60945 GCA_002013955.2 Citrus medica
ATTTAAACACTATAAGAGCCTTAGGAAAGACTTTTTCCAACAGCTAGAAGGTTAAGAAAATAATTAGATCCTTACCAAAGGAATGAGGACCTAAGAGAACTACTATTGAGGAAATCAAGGATTTAAATACTTTAATTATTTATGATTTAATTGGCTCACTTATTTCTTGTGAAGAAGATTTGACAGCTGAAAGAAGTGATGAAGACAAGTAGAGGAAGTGCATTACTGTTAAAGCTTTAAAATCTAAAAGTTATAAAGAGAGCAAATTCCAATATGAAGATATGGCAATGATTGCCATAAAATTTAGAAAGTTCTTGAAGAAATCAAATGAACGAAAAAAGTTTAAAAACTGCAAGAATCAAAAGGAGAAGAAGAAAACAATTACTTGCTATGAATACAAGAGGCCTAGCCATATAAGATTAGAGTGTCCTCTTTTTAACAAACTCAAAAAGAAAGCTATGGTGGCAACTTAGGATGATAATGATGGGGAGATCTCAGATGAGGATGAATCACATGAAATGTCCAAGCTGGCACTTATGGCAATAGGAGAAGAAATTGACGAGGTAAATGATCTCCCCTCTTCTGATGAATTATTTGAAGCATTCACTGAATTGCATAGTGATTTAAAGAAGATTGGAATGAAAAATGTTTCTCTTAAAAAGAAAATGCTAGAAATTTCAAGTGAGAATGATGTTTTGTAAAAACAAATTTATTCTTTAAATGAAGAGATTCAAGAACTTAAAGTGGAGAATAAAACATTACTTGATAGGATTGCATTATTAAAGGAAAACAGAGTACTTCATATGTACATGAAAAGTTACGTGTTAATGATTGGATTAAGAAAAATAAAACTTTAAAGAAGAAGAACAATAAGCTCAATGATATTGTGTTAAAGTTCACAAATGGTCAAAAGAATTTGAAAACATTACTCTAAAAAATGTGTCTTTGATAAAGGAAAACTTGAGTATAAGCCTAATTTGAAACAAAAATATTAGAAAAATACTTTGTTAAGGTTACCTTCATTAGTAATCATAAAATTGTTTGTCATTATTGATTAGTGTTAAAAATTGTATGTTTACTAAATGGTAAAAATATTATTTTGTGCTTCTATTATAATTTATATTTGTAATTATGTAACATATTGTGAATTTCTAAGTATTTTTTTAAATATTTGATTTTGTGTATTTTTGTATGTTTATTAGGTAAAAAATAATAATTTCACGCAATTTGAAGCTCCAAACAAATGTACGGATGTTAAAGTTGGATTCCAGAAGACCAAAAAATTAGGTCATTGTCCAAGAGAATCCGAGACTTTTGTTGTAAATTATAAGTTTTTACTACGGTAAATGTGGTAATTGTGAAATTATAAGTATTACCATGTTAGGTGTAGTAATTGTTAGTGGAATATGTTGGATGTGCTTGAGTAGATTAAATTAGGTTTATGTTTTATTAGTGGGATAAATGTATGGCTAAAATGTAATTAACTTTATTTATTTGTGTTATGTAGATTAAAATGTATTAGTATAAATAGAGAGAGGGGGAACACACCTCTACACACCTTTTTTTCTATTCTTTCCTTTCAAATTATTCTTCTTATATCTCTTTGTAATATATTTTTAATAAATAAAATTAATTTTATTTTAATTTTTAAATATTTTTTAATTATGTTTTTTTTTCAATTTTAATAAATTTCTTTATGTCAAATAGTTTAGCTAAATACTATTAGTTAGGGTAAGGTAAAACTCTTAGTAGAAAAATATTATTTAATCAAATTCTATTTTTAATTATATAAATTAAATTATTTTCTATTTAATTTTATCCATTTTTATATTTTAAATTTTTTATTTATTGTAGATAAACATGAGAGTTTGCCACAATAAATTCTTAATATCTTATTATAAAGTATGGTAAAATGGTATTTTGACTTATTGTAAACAATTTAAGTTTTGACACATTAAGTACTTAATCCATAATAAAATTAATGGGAAAATAATTGTAATTTATATAATTAATCTTTTGGGGAATAAAATATAAATAAAAATAATTTATTAAATTGTATTTTTTATAAGAAGTGGATCCATAACGCTAACTAATTTAATTTCATAGTTTTTCTCAAATTAAATTGCATATATTTAAATTCTATTTTCGTTTTTAGATAAAATTAAATAAACAAATTAAATTATTTCTCTGTGAATCGATCTCGAACTCACTGAGATATTTTATAATTAGGTACTCTTATACTTAGGAGTAAATCAAACACTTTTAAGTCGTGTCAAGCTTTTGGTGTCCGTTGCGAGAGAAATGTATTTATTTTGTTTTTTTTACTTTTATGTAAATTTTCATTTGCCCCCTTCTTCTTTCTTAAATTCTGTTATATTTGCAAAATCTTTCTGAATCTCACTTTCACCCTAAAAAATTCTCGTTTCTAGCTCATTCTTCTTATAATTACAGTTATTCCATAAATTATAGAAAATTTTTAAATAAGTCTCTTGCCAAAATTTCCTATAGTACTCAAATTCGAACCAACAACTTGAATTTCTTTAGATCATATTTGGACTCAATAAAAAGAATATTGACTTTAAAAATTACTACGAATGCCTATTAATTTGAATTAGTCACTTAGTTAGTAATTTTTAAAATTTGAAAAAAAAAGTCTACACTTTGAGATAATTACTTCTTTTCTTTCTTTTTTTTCTTATTTCTGCAATTTAATTTTAGCATTTATTTTATTTTTTTTGGCAATAACTTTGTTTATATGTTTGGTTTACCGCCTATTTAGTTATTTTAATTATAGTTAATTAATTTTTAGTTTATTTATTTTTATTTTGTATTTTTCTTGTACATTTATCTTTATTTAATTTTCATTTTGTCTTTAATTAGCTTTATTTACAACATAATTTCACACACACATCATCATCACCATTGCATGAGACGTTGGTCTCGAACTTCAAGTAGGGGTGGCAATATGGGCTAAGATTCATTTATTCGATTCGATTCGATGCGAATTAAATGGGTTTGGGTTTGAAAAAATTGATTCATTTAATAAATGGGTGAATTCGATTCGATTCGTTAATTAAACGAATCAAATGTGGGTTTGAAAATTTTGATTCGTTTATTCGTTTAGAATTCGTTTAATAAATGGGTCATAAACGAATCGAATATGGGTCGATTAGTTTATTATTCGTTTAATTAAATTACTTTTTTATCCTTAAATTTATTTGAAAGCTTTTTAAAATTTGAAGGCTAATATTGTAATTTACTATATGACAATAAAAAAAATAACAAACACATTACACACTTAGACATTCGCATTTGACATTTCACACTCACACACGATTGCACTAGGCCACAAACACAAAAACCCTAACGCGTAGGAAAAGAGAAGCCGTCACTGCAGCCATCAAAGCCGTTGGCTGCTGTTGCAACTCCTAGCCGCCACCGCCAATCCGGCCACACGGTACACCCCAACCCTCACCAATGCAGCCGCTGGTGGCACAAACTCACGCCACGACAGCCGCGCCACCACGACGACAGCCGCGCTAACTACTCACCATCACGGTACACCACTGAAATTTTACCTTTTATTGTTGTTTTATTGTTGTTTTGCTGTTGTTTTACTGCTATTTTGTTGTCATTTTACTGTTGTTTCGCTGCTGATTTACTGCTGTTGTTTGGCTCCCTTTTTTTTACTATTTTTCCACTATTTTATTGTTGTTTTACTCCTATTTTATTACTGTTTTGCAGCTGTTTTACTACTATTTTACTGTCGTTTTACTGTTGTTTCACTGATGTTTTACTACTATTGTTTCGTTGCTGTTTTGCTACCATGTTTCGCTATTTTTTCACTATTTTATTACTGTTTTACTATTGTTTTATTGTTATTTTACTACTATGTTACTGCTATTTTATTGTTGTTTTACTGTTCTTTCACTACTGTTTTACTGCTGTTGTTTGATTGTTGTTTCGCTGCCATTTTTTGCTATTTTCACTATTTTGTTGCTGATTTACTACTATTTTACTGCTATTTTGTTGTTATTTTACTACTATTTTACTGCTGTTTTGTTGTTGTTTTACTGCTATTTTGTTGTTGTTTCACTGTCGCTGTTGTTTTGCTGGCATTGTTGTTGTGTTTGTTGTTATTTTTTTACTGTTTTGGTGCTGTTTTGGTATTAATCAGGGCCCTTAAATAATTTTCAATTATTTTGTTTTTAGGAGAATGGACACAAGCCAAAGTAATTCAGCCTACACAATTAACGATTCTAGTATTGGAGATGATGATGTAAATGACATAATCAAACTGGAAGAAGATATTGAAAAAAGTTTAAGGCCAGTGGAACAAAAGGCACCACGGTAAAGGAAACTAACTTCACAAGCTTGGTCGTTGTTCCGTAAGGTTCCCGAGGATAAGTATCCGGACAACAAGCCAAGAGCGGTGTGTAAAAAATGCAGCATTGAGTACGTGGCTGTGCGCAATTCTGGTACATGTAATCTAAGAAGACATTATGAAACTTGTGCAAAATTTAAAAAGCGTGATCCTGTACAAATGATGTTAGATCGTAGTGATGGATTGTCAACTCGTGTTCCCAAGTTTGAAGCTCATGTGTTTCGTGAATTATTGTCTTGTGCCATTATTATGCATGATTTGCCATTTCAATTTGTTGAATATGAGGGAATTAGAAGAATTTGGAATTATTTATGTGATGAAGTGCCCAACATCTGTAGGAACACTGCGAAAGCCGATGTGTTAAAAATGCATAATAGGGAAAAGACAAAAATTAGAAGCATGTTAGAAGAAGCTCCTAGTAGAATATGTCTTACTACTAATTTATGGATTTCTATAACTACATATGGTTATTTGTGTCTCACTGCACATTTCATTGATAAAGGATGGAATTTACAGAAAAACGTGCTGAATTTTTGTGAAATGCCAACTCCACACACTGGGGTTGCTTTGGCTGAAAAAATATTATCATTATTGTGTGAATAGGGTATTGAGAAAATGATTTTTTCATTGACTGTAGACAATGCTTCAAGTAATGATGTTTGTGTTGTAATGTTAAAAAGTCATTTGAGATTAGGGAATGCTTTGGTGTGTGATGGGGATTTCTTTCATATTCGATGTTGTGCTCATATTATTAATTTAATTGTTCAACAAGGATTGAAAGAAATTGAGAAAGAAATTGAGAAAGCCCGTGAGAGTGTGAAATATGTCAAAGGGTCACAAGTGAGAAAAAGAAAATTTTTAGAGTGTGTTAAGCAAGTATCTCTAGATGACAAGAAAGGATTAAGATAAGATGTTCCTACAAGATGTAATTCAACTTTTCTCATGCTTGATAGTGTTCTGTATTACAAAAATGCTTTCCGTCATCTATAATTGAGTGATTCTAATGACAAGAATTGTCCTTCTGAAGAAGAATGGGGGAAAATAGAAAAGATTGGCAAATTCTTGTCTATGTTTTATGAGATCACATGCATTTTTTCTGGTTCAAAATACCCCACTTCAAATTTGTATTTTCCGAAGGTGTTTGCGGCTAAGGTTGCTTTGAATCAATTATTGTGTAGTGAGGATGTGTACATGAAAACTATGGCACAAAAAATGATCAAAAAATTTGAGAAGTATTGGTATGATTTTTGTACCATTTTGACCATAACGGTCATCTTGGATCCTAGATACAAGATGGCATTTATTGAGTTTGCTTATAGCAAGGCTTATGGTCAAAATTCGGAGGAGTTGAAACATGTTCGAGATAAGTTGTTTTCAATTTTTGGTGAGTATAATTTGATCACACCATCCTCCTCCACTACATCTGTACTGGGAAAATAGAAAAGATTGGCAAATTCTTGTCTATGTTTTATGAGATCACATGCATTTTTTCTGGTTTAAAATACCCCACTTCAAATTTGTATTTTCCGAAGGTGTTTGCGGCTAAGGTTGCTTTGGATCAATTATTGTGTAGTGAGGATGTGTACATGAAAACTATGGCACAAAAAATGATCAAAAAATTTGAGAAGTATTGGTCTGATTTTTGTACCATTTTGGCCATAACGGTCATCTTGGATCCTAGATACAAGATGGCATTTATTGAGTTTGCTTATAGCAAGGCTTATGGTCAAAATTCGGAGGAGTTGAAACATGTTCGAGATAAGTTGTTTTCAATTTTTGGTGAGTATAATTTGATCACACCATCTTCCTCCACTACATCCGTACTCACTCAAATGAGTGATGTTGGTTCAAGTGCGGGACGTAATGACAATAGTCAAAGTACACTTAACCAAAGGACCATGGATATGTTCAAGGTATATTTACAATTTTCTTATTTGTTCATTGTAAGACTTATTATTTCCATGCTTGTTTTGAATTTTGACTATTCTTATTTCTTAATTATTTTGTAGGAGTTTGATGATTTTGATAACATGGATTGTAGTGCTTATGTTAGAAAATATGAATTGGAGCTTTATTTAGATGAGCCAAGAATTGATAGAAAGATTGATTTGGACATTCTAAGTTTTTGGAAAGGAAATGGATTTCGTTATCCTAACCTTTCTTCCATGGCTTGTGATATCTTGAGCATTCCTATATCCACTGTTGCATCTGAATCAGCTTTCAATGTTGGCAGTCGAGTTCTTGATTAATTTCGAAGTGTATTGAAGCCAGAGACAGTCCAAGCAATTATTACTACTAAAGATTGGAAGTTTGGAGAGATTGGTAAAATTTGCTCATAAAATTTATTTACTTTTCTTTTATAATATTATGTGCAATTGTTTCTAATTAAGATTTATTTTTATAAAATTATTGTAGAAAATTTGTATGTCACTGTGGACCAACTTACTCAAAACATTATGAGCATGAGCACTAATTGTGCTCCATCTGCAGAGAGTGCCAATGATCAAAATGACAGTGTGTGAGTGTGGTAGGTAAAGTTTTTATCTTGTTTAATTATTATTTCCTTGAAAATGCTACAAATTTGCTATATATTTGATTTTTGAAATTTTACAATGACTATTATCAATATTGCAGCATGTTAATAACATTTTATTTACTTTTTGCTGTAGGATTTTTGTTTTCAAGGTGACAAAGACAAATGAAGAGAATTAAAGAAATTTCATTTCTTTAAAATTTGAATTTGAATTATTGTTATTTGTAATATTAAGGATTTGGTATTTGGATGACTGTATAATATAATTTGATTATTTGTATTTTGTTGTGGGCTATTAAATTTGTGTTTTTTTGCTTAATTTTGTTTATTAATTATATTTTTCTAAATGAATTGTAAACAAATCCTGATTCAATTCGTTATGGATTCGTAACGGATAAACGAATAATAAACGAATCTGGATTTGATTCGATTCGTTTATCAATTCTATTAAACGAATTAAACAAATCAAACCGAATATTCGTTTAATAAACGAATCGAATCCAAATCCTGAAATTTCAATTCGTTTAATAAACGAATTGAATCTGAATCCATAGAATTTTGACCCAATTCATTTACAATTCGATTCGAATTCGATTTGTTTATTCGTTTTGCCACCCCTAACTTCAAGTGGTAGGTTAATTCGTAGATCTCAATTACCTCCACCAATCATGGATGAGATCCAAGACGAAAACATTTAAGGTCAACTTAATCTTCCAATTGATCAAGGACACAACCAATCTCAATATGATCAGAATCAACCAATAACTTTGAGAGACTATATGAATCCAACAAGAACCGGAGCACCGTCATGTATAATATTTCTTCCAGAAGCATCTCAATTCAACTTTAACACATGTATTATCCAACTTTTACCAACATTTCATAGTTTAGAATCTAAGAATCTATACTTGCATCTAAGAGATTTTAAGGAAGTTTGTAATACATACAAAGACTAAAATTATAGAATGAACATAATTAGATTAAAGCTTTTTTCCTTTTTATTAAAAGATAAAGCTAAAACTTGGCTACAAACCTTTAGATCCGAGCCAATAAGAACTTAGATGTAAGAATAGTTTCTAAAAAAAAACTTTCCACCTCAATAAAACCAATTCTTTTAAAAGGCAAATAATTTCTTTCACTAAAAAAAATAGAGAAACATTATACCGATGTTGGGATAGATTTAAAGGATTGCTTGATATATGTCCACACCATGGTTTTGAAACTTGGTGATTGGTCATTTATTTTTACGAGGGCTTAACACCCCAAAGTAGACAAGTTGTAGAAATGATGTGCAATGGTGAATTTAGAGATAAAAATTCTAAAGATGCACTAGATTACCTTGACCAATTAACTGAAAATGCATAACATAGGGATACTATTGGAACTTTTGAATTCACAAATAAACCACAACCATCTCCATCTAGTGGAGGAATCTACAACCTTAAGGAAAATCATGATTTACAAGCAAAATTTGCATCTCTAGTTAGGAAGGTTGAAGCTTTGGAGAATCAAATGAGTGATCAAGTAAAATATGTTCAAGAATTTGCATGTGTTGTTTTAGTTTTAATGATCACTTAACTCAAGATCATCCCACTTTGCTTGCACTTAAAGAATGTTTGCATGATCAAGCTAATGTCATTAACACTTTTACAAGCCTAACCCATATTCACATACTTATAATCCTGGTTGGAACAATCATCCAAATTTTAGTTGAAGGAATAATAATAAGGGAAATATCAATTGTATACCCTTAATTTACTCCGTTATCGAATTTACAACACTTTCAGGGTACATCAGTCGTCAACCCTAAGTTGCAAAATGTATCTGTCGTCCACTAAACCGTTAGTTACCGTTTAAATGATGACGTTAGAGGGGTAATATGGTCTGTTCATATAATACAAGTAATAATTTAAGGGTATATAAGTGATAATAAGAGATTTTAAGGGTATACCAGTGATAATTTTCAAGGGTAAAATTGTAAATTCACTATAGTTCTATTAACTTTCAAACGGTAGCTAACAGTTTAGTGGTCAGCATATAACTTTTATTAATTTAAGGTGGACGATTGATACACCCTTAAAGTGTTGTAGTATTTTTTTATAAAAGTACAAATTTAAAGTATACGAATGATAATTTTCCTAATAATAATGATGCACAATGTTCACAAGCACTACCTCCATAAAATTTTCAATTGCTCAACCTTTCGAACCATATGTTCCACCACTATAGAAAAATTTAGAAGATACAATGCATTCATTCATTAGGAAGTAAGATGTTGTTAACAATCAAAATGCACAAATCTTTTATGATTTGGAAGATACTCTTGCTAAAATTGCTTCTACACTCACAATTCAAGAAAAAGAAAATTTTCCAGCTCAACCACAACCAAATCCTAAGATTCAATAAAATTCATTCATGAATCAAGTCAAGTTAATTATAACTCTTTGTAATGGTAAGATTATTGATAGGTCTATTCCTGAACCTTGTGAAGACAATGACAATGAAAATTCAAAGGGCAAGGAAGGACTAAATAAACTCAAACCTATTGAAGAAATAACTATTGTTCCATTTGAACCACCATTTCTGCATGCATTGAAAAAACCAAGGAAATCAAATCACTTTTTTGAAATTTATAAAATCTTTAAGTAAGTGAAAGTTAGCATTCCTTTGTTAGATGTAATTAAGCAGATACCTTTATATGCTAAATGTTTTAAAGGACTTATGCACTGTTAAAAGGAAATTGAAGGTAAGAAAGAGTGCTTTCATGGCTAAACAGGTAAGTACCATTCTATGCATTAATAATAAGATGAAATATAAATATCCTCGTTATCCTACGATTTCTTGTATTATTGGATATCAAAAAATTGAGCATGCTTTCCTAGACCTTGGTGCTAGTGTTAATTTGCTTCCATATTCAGTTCATCTTCAAATTAATATTGGTGAGTTAAAATCAACTTCAACTTCAACTTCAACTACACATTTTTTTTGTCAATAAATCAATTAAAGTATCAAAAGAATAGTGGAAGATGTTTTAGTACAAGTTGATAAATTCATATACCCTGTGGATTTTATTGTCTTAGAAACTGAACTTATTGTGAATAATTATAAACTAATTCCTATAATTTTGGGTTGACCATTTTTAGCAACTGCTAATTTGTTGATTAATTGTAGAAATGGTTTAATGAATTTGTTGCTTGGAACTATGACTCTGGAATTGAATGCTTTCAACATGTGTAGGCAACTTAATGAAGAAAAATGAGAATGAAGATGAGATAGACGAACAAAAGTAATTGATTGAATCTTGTATAGAGGAGAATATTCAAAAAGGGAATTTTTATGAACTTAGTGATGTTTGTTTGGTTAATTCAATTGAATCAAATAAACAACTTAAACATGATACTTCTAATATAAATTTGTTATTTGATTCTTGTCAAACTTTACAAAATGATGATGGAAAACCAAAATTTGACGAGCTTAGAATCATTGAAAAATGGTGAACAACAAGAAGCACCTAAATTGGAATTGAAACCTTTGCCGGAGGGATTGGAGTATACTTATCTTGGAGAAGAACAAATTTATCTTATTGTGATTTCTTCTACCCTATCAAGCGACCAAGAAAGTATGTTACTATCTGTTATTAAAAAGCATAAAAAAACAATTGGAAGGACATTAAATGATATTAAAGGTATTAATCCTTTAATTTACACACATAGAACCAATTTGGAAGAAAATGCTAAAACATGTCAACAACCTCAAAGAAGATTAAACTCATATATGAAAGAAGTAGTAAAAACAGAAAATTTTAAATTACTTGAAGCGGTAATTATCTACTCTATCTTTGATAGTAAGTAAGTAAGTCCTATACAAATAGTGTTTAAAAATCTAAAATCATTGTTGTTAAAAATGAAAAAGATGAATTAATTTCAACATGAATTACATTTAATTGGCGCATGTGCATTGATTATAGAATGATAAATGAAGCCACTAGAAAAGATCATTTTCTATTACCATTTCTTGACCAAATCTTAAAAAGATAGCAAGAAATCCTTACTACTACTTTTTAGATGGATATTCAGGTTATTATCAAATTCCTATAGCATTTGAGAACCAAGAAAAAGCCACATTTACATGACCCTTTAGAACATTTGCATTTAAAATAATGCTATTTGGACTTTATAATGCTCCTGCAACATTTCAAAGATGCATGCTAAGTATTTTTAATGATATGGTTAAACATTATGTAGAAGTCTTTATGGATGATTTGACTGCGTTTGAGAATTCTTTAATAATTACCTTGATAATTTGGAAAAAGTTTTAAAAAGATATGTTGAAAAATAACTCATGTTAAATTGGGAAAAATGCCATTACATGGTTACTTCTAGAACTTTTTTAAGTCATGTTGTATATGTTAAAGGAATTAAAGTTGAGAAAGCAAAAATTGAAGTCATATCTAAATTGCCACAACAAAAAATAGTTAGAGATGTGCAATCCTTTTTAAGACATGCAGGATTTTATAGAAGGTTTATAAAAAACTTTAGTGCCATATCTAAACCACTTTGTAACCTCTTATTAAAAGATGCATCATTTGAAAGCACTGATGATTGTCAAAAATATTTTGAGAAAATAATTCGTCTTTTGACATTTGCACCTATTATACAATCTTTTGATTGGTCTTTTGCTTTTGAATTAATGTGTGATGCAAGTGACTTTACTGTTGGTGATGTTTTAGGACAAAGAAGGGATGGTAAGTCGTTTTTAATTTATTATGCGAGTAAGACTTTGGATAGTACTCAAATGAATTATTCGACAACTGAAAAAGAATTATGTGTTGTGGTGTTTGCATTAAACAAATTTCGTTCATATTTACTTGGTTCTAAAACTGTTGTTTTTATAGATCACGCTGCTATGAGATATTTGATGATAAACAAGATGCCAAACCAAGACTAATTTGTTGGATTTTGTTACTTCAAGAATTTGACCTCACCATCAAAGATAAAAAAAGGTGTCAAAAATGTCGTTGATAATCATTTATTAAGACTCACATATGAATTATGCACTGATATAACACCCATCAATGAGTCATTCCTGAATGAATTTTATTTTTCTATTACTTCAATGCCATGGTATGCTAACATTGTTAATTTCCTTATTATAAGTAAAATGCCTTTGCAATGGAATACTCAAGAGAAGAAGAAATTTTTTATTGAAGTAAAAAAAATTTATTGGGATGATCCTTACTTGTTTAAATATTGTCTTGATCAGATTTTTCGACGATGCATTCCTGATAATGAGGTAAGTAGTGTCATTACTTTTGTCATTTTGACGCATTTGGTGGACACTTTTTCTTCAAGAAAACTATAGCTAAGATGTTGTAATGTGGATTTTATTGGCCTACCATTTTCAAAGACACATGAATTTTGAAAAACTTGTGAAAATTGTCAAAAATTGGGATCAATTACTAAAAGAAACATGATGCCCTTAAATTCCATACTTGAGATTGAAATATTTAACTATTGGGGAATTGATTTCATAGGTCCATTTCCACCATCTTTTGAATTTGTGTACATATTAGTTGCAGTTGATTATGTCTATAATAGATTGAAACAATTTCTTGTCGAAATAATGATAGCAAAACTATGGTTAAATTTTTAAGAGAAAACATTTTTAGCTGATTTGAAATCCGTCGAGCCGTTATCAGTGATAAATGTAAGCATTTTTGTAATAAGTCAATTGAGTCTTTAATGAAAAAATATGAAATTACACATAAAATTGCTACTCTTATCATCCTCAAACAAATGGTTAAGTTGAATTAGCAAATAGAGAGATAAAACAAATTTTAGAAAAGACAGTTAACCCAAACCGCAAAGATTGGTCTCTTCGACTGATTGTTGCACTCTGGGTCTACCGTACCGCGTTTAAGACGTCTTTAGGAATGTCATCCTATCGGCTAGTTTATGTTAAACCTTGCCACTTGCCTGTTGAACTTGAGCATAAATCATTTTGGGCTATTAAACATTTTAATTCAAATTTGGATAATGCTGGTAATGCGCAAATATTGCAATTGAGGAATTAAAGAATAATGCATATGAAAATTTAAGAATTATTAAGGCAAGAACAAAAGCTTTTCATGATAAAAGAATTTTTCAAAAAACATTTTAGACTGGTAAAAAAATGTTGCTTTATAATTCTCGTCTTCATATGTTTCCAGGAAAGTTAAAGTCAAAGTAAAGTGGCCTATTTTATTGAAAAAAATATATATCCATATAAGGCTATAGAAATTGAGAATGTAAAGAATAATGTAACATTTAAAGTTAATAGATAGAGATTAAAACCATATCTAGAATACTAACCACATGAAGAAAATACTAAAATAAATTTGAGTGACCCACCAAATTTTGATTAAGGTTTTAATGAGTGTTTTAACTTTTCACTGTTACTTTACCGTGTGAATTGTTTGACTATCTTGAATGATATGCGTTATGATGTTTCTTGCTTAAGTGTATTTGATAATTGTGTTTTTTTCATCATTATACATCATGAGCACCTCAATGAGGAAGATTTTGTTCACACATCTTAAAAACTTTTTGCGAGTGAAATTTCACTTGAGAGGCTTGATACAAAGCTGTAAATCACATCCAATTTGGGATATGCAACCACCTACATTAGTGTCCTACGTTAAAGATCTAGAAAGACAACTAAGAGAAATAGAGGGTGGTATTGTTGAGTGTTAGAAAATGTATATTTATAAAGGAGAAAATCATCATTTTACACTTCAAGTTTTACCAACACTTTTACTTTTATGTATTTAAGCTTTTTGTCATTTAATTATGTGTGTTGTATTAGAATTAAGTATTTTATGTATTTTAAGGGCATCATAGTCATTTCACAATGAACGAGAGATCAAATGGCAAAACAGACATCACTTTTGAACTCAGGACTGTCGAAAACCTTAGGAGGAGTATAAAAGGAAAAATGGCATTGTTCACATGTATGATACTGTCTACGTTACTATTCACGACACTGTTCACATAGACGGATCAATGATGCGGCATTGACTGATGAGGTGTCACGATCCTATTGGACTAAAATTCTTATGTAATGTTGATCGATGATGTGGCAGCATATCAGTGAACCAAAAATCTCACGTACGGTACATGCATTACACAAGATTATTTTCAACCAAACTACATCACTGCTCAAGCCGGGTCAAACCGTGTTACTGTTCAAACTGCGTCGTCAAACCACGTACTGCTGACTGATGACGTGGCACAATCCTGAGCATCCGAAATGTTTTTGATCCAATGACCATGATATACTCGATGTATTTATAAAAAGGCGGGTTTTCCCCCCTAATTTGATATCTCTGAATCCATTTTTGAGCTCCATTTTCTATAGTTCCTTCTCTATCTTGTATTTTCTACATATTTTAATAAATTTTCATTTTACCCTTAGTTCAATTATGAATAGTTAATTTTCTTTCAAGCTTGGGTTGAAGGTGAAGTCTTAACATGTGTCATGTGCTTTATTTGGTAAATTTATTTTCTCTTCCCCTCTAGTTTTTGTGGATGTTTTGACTTCTCGTCGACAAATAATAATGATCTTGCCTAGATACCGCCCTGGTTTCACCGGCTCCCTAGTACAAAGTTATTATTATTTGGCATGATAAGCCCTTAGCACCATATTGATTACAGTGTGGTTCATGAGGTGTGGATTCCTTCCTCATGATTTAATTGGCATTAATAAGGATTGTTTAGCCCATGGTACATGTTGATATAGATCCAGATACCCAAGTACGTCATTTCAATAGATTTCTCTTCAATTTATTCTCGCCATTTCAATTCTAATTTTAGGATAATCTAAGTCACTTTCACCACAAATCCAACCACCCTCATACAAAATTAATTCTACATATAATTAAAATCCACCTCCTCGGGGGAACAACACCCGTCACCATTAATCTATTCTACAATAGATTCGTGTACTTGCGAGTTCAATAAAATTTGTACAACAAGTTTTTGGCGTCGCTGTCAAGGAGGTAAGTTATTTTAATTCGTAGGATTAGTTTTTATGAATAATTTCTTTTAATTTTTTTCTTGTAATTTTGTTATTTAAAAAAAAAGAGTGAATCTATATTTTGAAGTACGAATCTCTTTTCTTTTCTCTTCTTTAAATTTCTGTAATTTAATTTTCAAGTTATTTTTCTTTGTAATTTTTCGTTTATCTTATTAATTTATTTCACGTATTTGTTTTAGTGTGTTTTTATAGAAATGCTGTAACAATGTGATAAGGTTAGTACCGTAATTTCTCCTCTTCTTTATTTTTATTTGTTTTGTTTCCATTTATTTTTGTGTTTCTTGCATGCATGGTCGTAGCTCATTATTACCTAATCTTGAACCTGTAGACCTTGAACTAGAAAAAACACTTTGCACATACAAGCACGTTAAAAATAAATTTGAAATGGATTCACAACAACAACAAGTACCACAGGAGAGGCCATTTAAGGATTATTTTAGTCCCTTAGCTAATTTGAACACATCATGCATAAGATAGCCAAATGTAGTTGCTAGGAGGTTTGAACTAAAACCCAATGTGTTAAATTGTCTGCCAACATTTTATAGCCTAGAAAATGAGGACCCATATAATCATCTGAATGATTTTTATGCCATTCGTCAAACTTTTAAATATGAGAATTTTTCAGATGATGATGTTAAACTTAGACTATTTCCATTTTCTTTAAAGGATAAAGCTTGTTCATGGCTTAATACATTGCCTTCTAATAGCATTACATCATGGGAACAAATGGTAACGAAATTTTTGAATAAATATTTCTCAGTTTATAAAACCAATGCTATTCGTAGGGAAATCTCGGAGTTTACCCAGAGAAAAGACGAGCAGTTTTTCGAAACATAGGAGCGATTCAATGGGCTACTCTTGAAGTGTGCACATCATGGGTACGAGAAATGACACCAATGCCAATACTTTTTGGAGGGATTATTGCCGAATGTGCAAGAATGGCTAATGGCAACAAGCGGAGGAGAGCTAATGTCAAAAAGTGCATCAGAGATTTGGGAATTCTTCTAGTGACAAGCGGATAATTCCCAACAACGGAGTCGATCACTCAGGAATACTAGAAAAATTAAAGGAGTAAATGAGGTTCACATTGACGAGTCAAGTTTAGAAATTAAAGAAGTCAAACCAATAATTAAAGGTCTCTCTCGACAAATAGCATCGTTATCGACTGCTAAATCAACAGAACCACATGACCATGACTCATATCCAGATCAAGCTAATGCCATAGGTGTAATGAGAAAGCCCTCAAATTACAATCCATACTCCAACACATATAACCCTAGACGGAGAGACCACCACAATTTTTCGTGGTCTCAAGGATTCCAACAGAATGGACCAGCAACTCCAGCTCCACCAATGCAATAAATTCCTCAAATTCCTCAAGCCTTTTAGCCACCATTTAGGCCATACAATCAAAACCAGACCATGGGAGGATGCATTTCCGAATTTTAAGAATGCTACTCACTCTACGATTGAGCAATAGAACCGCACCATTGATGGACTACGAAATGAGATGAGAGCATGCTTCAACTCACAAGCCCAATCAGTTTCAAGCCTCGAGAAGATAGTGGGACAACTTGCTTCTTCAGTTCAGACCTTGGCAATGACTATTGAGAAAGGTAAATTTCCAAGTCACTGCCTAATCCTAAAGGAGTACATGAAGCAAGTACCATTTCACCACAACAACATGGAGAGGTCAAAGCAGTCATGACCTTACGAAAAGGAAAAAAGTCGACAACAAAGTGGAGATGCCGATGACAAAAGAAAATCAAATTATACCTGTGAATGGTGATGACTCATCACTGGGGGAGAAAGAAGAAACCAACCCATGAGAATATGTTCCCAAAGCTCCATTTCCTCAGAGGTTACCTAAAGGAAAGAAAGGAAAGTCCACAGGTGAGATTCTTGAAATATTTAAATAGGTAAGTGTTAACATCCATTTATTTAATGCTATAAAACAAGTTTCATCTTATGCCAAGTTTCTTAAAGACCTTTGTACTAAAAAGAGAAACATTCATGTTCAAAAGAAGATATTTTTAACAGAAAACGTTAGTTCTATCCTCCAACATAAAATTCCTCTAAAATACAAAGATCTAGGTTCCCCCACTATCTCATGTAGTATAGGGAGCCACACAATTGAGAATGCTTTGTTGGATTTAGGAGCTAGTGTAAATTTGTTGCCTTATTCAGTATTTGTAAAACTTGGATTGAGAGAATTACACCCAACTCCAATGGTGTTACAGCTTGCAGATCGGTCTACGAAAACACCTCGTGGTATTATGGAGGACATGCTTATCCAGGTAGACAAGTTTTATTTTCCTGTTGATTTAATTGTAATTGACACTCAACCAATACATGATTTAAGGAAGCACATCCCCATTATTCGAGCCCGACCTTTCTTGGCAATTGCGGATGCTCACATTCAATGTAGGACTGGAAATATGCAGTTATCCTTTGGCAACATGACTATGGAGCTAAACATCTTCAACATTGCCAAACAACCTCACAATGTAGATGATGGAATTGTTAATGT